>JAYESA010000003.1:186116976-186424476 GCA_036927795.1 Iris macrosiphon | reverse complement strand
AGTTGACTTTTTGGACCCCGAGTTAACTTTTTGACCCAAATGTTACCGGTTTGACCCGTTCGACCTAGAATAATCCTAGAACCTTGTTTTTAGTTATTTTATATCAGTTTAACTCTTTAGAACCCTGTTTAATCTTGCTTTTCGTAATAGGTTCTTGCGACGTCAGTCCGGATCTCTATCCTCATCAGTTGCTCGGGACGCCAGGCGAGTACCTACCTGTCACGACCCGCACCCGGTATAGGGGCACGAGAGCGTGGGTACGTTCAGCCTACGCCGCAGCATCGGCGGTAGAACGTTGTCTAGGTCACAGTAATACTATATAGCTAAACACCTGTCAATGATATCCATCTCCATAAGGAGGTCAATATACATCTCACAATAATCTCACAAGGTAACTCAATCACAACAACTATAAGGCACGATAAAGGATAAAAGAAAATGACATAGTTAAACACCATGTCTCAAACACAAAGATAACTCACAGTCTAGCTGTCCAACACAAGTCTCCAATTAAACTTAACATAAGTCTAAACATAAACTGAATAACCTCCATGAGTCTCAAAAGCATCATAAATACTATCTAGAAAGTTGCAGGTAAAGTCTTATCTAGAGGTGTAGTCTCCTCTAGGATCTCTGGTACGTAGTCTGCATCTATACCTGTTCCGTAGTGCGTGGTACAGAAATCCTCAAGATTCTCTGGAAAAAATATCCAGTCATGATTGAAACGAAAATACACCTCTAACAGCAGTTCCACATATATTGACAAAAACTATAACACGGTGTAAAGAAATACAAGACAGATAGGAAATACTGGCAATAAGAAATACTGGAATAAAAGAAATGCTGGAATAAAGTACTGGAACATCATCATCAATATGCATCTGACAAGGAATAGAACTACAAGTGTACGCAAGTACAAAGAACTAGTATGTAAGTGTATATAAGAACAACAACTAGAACATGTAGAGATGCTAGATCAATGTACTAGAGATGCATGTCAAGAATATCTAACTAAGTGTGTGAAACATCAGTATATCATGTGATCGGCTTGGGACTATATGACTCATTACATTGATTAGCGGTCATCCCCAACAGGTCAGGCTAACAAGATGTAATAGCGATGAGGCATGTAAGGCTAAGGCTGCACCGACGTGAATGTGGGTGAGCTAATGCTGCATGTAAGTTGGGTATGATCACATAAACTACTAATACTTCTCCGTTTCCCCAGCTAGCACGATGGATTCCAATCACGACTCCTCGTGACAGGTCTCAATGATGCTAACTCGTGTAAATAACAGTGTAAGAGTCATGTACGCTATACAACAAGAATTATAGAGATAATCAATATAATAGAAACTGTCAGAGAATGTACTCGCCTGTGGTCCTTAGCTGGCAATACCAATATCCGGGTTCCAAGGTACCGTCTGAGTGATCCAACAGTCCTATAGATATATCATAAACACAATACTGTATCAGACATTACACTAATACACAATCAAACACCATGATCTCACAGACTACGCTAGGGGGTCACGTCTGTAGTTATTGTGCATAACAGACAGTCAATGGTACGGTCTTGCCAGTACGTCAGTGTACATATGGCAGTCTGCTAACATACTACATGGTCACAGGTCAATGTAATTATGGGGTATCCGTGGTTACATTCAAGTCATCTATAATATGATCTAATCATACATAAATGTCTATTAGTTACAAAATAATAGACATATGTATATATATACTTTAAATAGAATTAATACTTTATATATATATATATATATATATATATATATATATATATATATATATATATATATATATATTAAACATATACTAGGGAGATGTATACAATACGTATATATATGTATTTATATTAATTGAGAGATACCATATATATATGCCAAAAATATATTTAACCATATACTAATACATGTACCATACATATATACTAATTAGGTTTATATTCATATAGATATATAATATGTAAATACAACACCCTAATCTACCATCATACGATACGTGTATACTATCATAGCTAATCATACGCATGCATACAAGGAAGAATATGCGTGTGCGTGTACGCGTACACGTACGCGAGAGGGGACTCGAACCTGGGCGCGGGAATGAGACGTGCGTGTCGCGGCATCGTCGAGTCGGAAGGGCTGCTCCGGTCGGGTACAACAAGGTCAGCGATCGTCCGGCGTGCAGGCGAGTCGTCCGGCGTGCGCAGGCGAGTCGTCCGGTCTGGCAGCGTCGTCCGGTCTGGGCAGCGTCGTCCGGTCTGTGCAGTCGGGCTCGGTTCAGCGCTCAAGCGGGGCAGTCGGGGCTTGGTTCAGCGCTCAAGCGGGGCAGTCGGGGCGTGGTCGATGGGATCCAGGCGGCTCGGGGTCAGCGGGTCTGACCGGTCTCCGGCTTTCAGTCGCGGGGGGGGGGTCGACAGTCGAGTAGTGGTCGGCTCTGACCGCTCGGCTCCGGCGTTCACGTCGGGTTTCGGCGGTGAACAGTAGGGTGAAGAGGGGATGTCGGCTGGGAGTATTAGGTTTAGGTTTAAGGGGAAGGAGTAAATAGGATGATATATATATATATATATATATATATATATACAAGGGTGTGGGTTTGACCTAGAATATGTTGACTTTGGTCAATACTAGGAAAAGGCCTTGGCTTATTATGGAGATATTCCAATGGGCTAGGGTTCGAATGGGTTCAATGAAATTACGAAAATTGCACGAAATAGGTTTATTGTTTGCTTAATTAAAATTAAATGCAAGGAGATGTTCTACAATTAAATAGAAGTACAAAGGGCTGGATTTACGTGGGATACAAGCATCAATGAACGGTCTGGCGTGTCTAGGACAAGGTGTGAATCTGATGGAAGACAAAGCTAGCGTAGCGTCCTAGTTATCGAATAACGATAAAGTGCAACAATCAATTAAGGTCACCGTAAGTTAAATAAAATTGATTATCATGCAATTATTTACTCATTAATTACGAAAAGACGAAAATACTCCTAATCCAAAAAGTGGGGGTGACACTACCTCTGATCGTTTCCATTTCATGATAGAGTTTATATCACCTATTCTAGAACTGTAATATTTGATTCTGGCACATTGTTTCACGAGCTGGTACTAGTGGATCCCGTCATGAGATGTTATCCCCCTTACCGTGTTCAGCGGGTACTCTATCAAGTGTATTTCATCATGTGCTTCGGGTATTGATTCTCATGTGCTATCATGTGCTTCGTGTGCTCTCGCATTTCATGTGCGCGAGTTATTTATCATGTACGTAGCGTATCGTGGTTGGATCCAAGAGTATTAGTGGGGGAGGGGAGTAGGAGTTGGTTATGTGATCAAAGCCAAACAGTATTCATGTGTATGTCGGTTATGCAACTCACGCATAACGGAGTTATCGTAGATTATTCATGTACAACCTAAGCCGATCACAAAACGAACTTGTGCTCAAGGCACTTAGCTAGTATTCCTGTTTTCTCACATGTAGTTACTTCTCTACTACTTGTATTGTTCTCCAGTTTTACATTGCAGCTACTTTATCTGCTCCACCATGTATTTATTTTTCTGTGCATCTTGTATACTTTTCTATTGCTAGTCATATTGTAAACTCTCTCACCCAAAATAGATATTTGTGTGTATTTTATATTATTACATTTATTATAGATTATTTTAAATATTGAATTTTTTAGAGTATTCTCTTAGTTAATTAGAAAATAAAATTTTTTGATATATTTACTTATATAAATATTTATTTAGAATCATTTTTAGGCTATTTTAGATTTTTGGAGATTTTTCTAGAATTTTTGGGTAATTAAAACATAGGAAACGTAAATTTTTAGGACTTTCATGATTTACTATAAGACCATACTTGCATATTGTTCCTAAAAAATATTTATTTTAGGTTAAAATATTTAATTTTATTTTTCTGTAATTTATTTAGAATTTTAAGAAATTTATTTAGATTTTTGGAATTATTTAGGATTTATTTGGATATATATAGTCTTAGTATTAGATAGATGCTAATTTAGTGTTAATAGATATTAATAAGATTATATATAAATTATTTGTATTATCTTTAATTTTATTTAAGATTATAAATTATTAAGATAAACTCAAACTCTATTTTAAATTAATTCAAATCTTGAGCCTACTAGGAAAGCAACTTCATGCATATCCTATCCTTATTTAAACTCATCCTAATCATATCCAAATTAGCCATCCTAGTCGTATTCAATTAAGTAGTTTACATCATTATAAATACCTCATCCTTCATTTTTTTTCCCCAAATTCCCCTCATTTCCGTCCAAAAACAATCAAAATTCGTCATAAATTCAGCCTCATTTTCTAGTAGTTATGACGACTTAAATAGACGATATCTCCTAGCTCCGGACTCCAAATGCGCTCAAGTTTTTTTTGTTAGAACCATATCAAGGTTAGTTTTCTGAATATATAAATTATTTTAATAATTTTAGAACCTATTTTCCATAATATTCTGAAAGTGCCAGCTGTCCGAAATCAGACGTATTTCCGTATTTTTGAGATTTCGGGAGTTCCCGAATTCAGAATTACGAACCGTTTAAAGTTTCAAAAAATTGACATGATGAAATTACATAAAATAATATTTTATGAATTTAACATATAAGTTTAATTTACTGTAAAAATTGTGCAACGTATACGTAAATAGAAAATCACCGAAAATTGTCATCTGTGCGTCCTTGTGGACATAACTCTTTACCGACTTGTGATTTTATGAAACCGTCGATTCTGGTGTTCATGTAGCACTAAAATCTATAGAATTCTACACACAAATCAAGAATTTGAGTCGTTTGACTTTTTGGTCAACGGATTACCTCGATTTGCGTGCCATGGATCACAAATCCGTAAAGTTGACTTTCGTTGGACCAAAATTAGGGTTTAACAATAAAATTAGATTATAATAAGATTAAAATACTATTTTAAGTTATTTTATTCAGAATTAAAATAGATTAAAATTGAGGAACCTATTCACCCACTTTTGTTACCTAACTTGTTTAATTTATGTGACGGGTAGATCGGACGACGCCTTGAGTTGGGACTTCATTCTTTTTCAGACCAGGTAAGATACCTTGTCAAATTGTTTACAGTACTTTGCATGCTTATTATATTTTTGTATATTTATTGCATTTCTGTATATTCATTGCATGTGTAGTTTCTTTCAGTCATTACTATATATTAGATATGTTGACACACACATGACACTTAGTATCATGAGAGGACAATCAGTAGGCGTATGGGCTTTAACCACTATGGTGAACCGTAGTAACTAGCACGCACTATGGTAGTCGTGTCCGATGGTCGCTACCCCCGCGGTATGTCGATTGATGGAGTCACGAGGGTCGCTACCCCCGCGGTATGTCGGCTGATGATGTTCTAGACGGATGTGTGAGTTATGAGGCTTAGATCGAGTAGCCTGCCCTTGCCCATACGTCGAAAAGTTGTCCTCATTTGCATTCATATAGATTGTCTTGTACAGCGTACTTATATATTTTCCATCTATATTGCATGTTACTGTATTCAAATTGGCTTGCTTCTATGTATCTTGTTACGTCCCTCTGAGGACATGGTCCCTTTCCAGGTGTAGATGTTCATGACTATTCGCAGGAGCACGAATCAGGACTTACTACTTATCTCTTCCGAGGAGGTCTTACCTTCGGAGCATCTTTGATTATATCTAGCGATGGATCTTCTTAGCTGATACACTTCTATCATCATCTTATTTTATATTGGAGATTTTATACTTCTCTCTCATTTTAGTATTGATATAGTCATTGGTAGTGGATTTGTCTCCACCCAACTATTAGTTCTGGATTATTCAGACTCATTATTCTAGTTTAGTTATTTCTTTTTTGTGACTTGTTGTGTGGATGATATTTAGTATATCTGTGACTGGTGACTGTATTTATACCACATGTGAGTTTATATTCATATTACAGCGTACGTGTGTATTATGGTATCCATATATTGGAGTTGTCATATACATACGGCTGGCATGCTTACGTGTTCCTAGTCCTACGTATTTGGGACTGGGGTATGACATGTTTTTGTGGTGGCCCATGCAGGTCGAGAGCATATTGTCTCGGTTAGGTTACTGTACCGAGCAAGCCTGCGCATAGGATTAGAATATAAGATCTCATCCACTTAATTATCACATCCCTTGATTTCGTTTCGCATTCTTATTTGATTGCTTGCGTTGCATCTTACTTGATCCCTTCTCAAAGTTCTTCTCTCGTGCTTGATAGGGGTTAGGAAGATGAATTGTACTAGGTATATACCCTCTAGTATTCAATAACACTATTAGTTAAATTATTGTAAGTTGGATAGTATGTCTCATAACCTATTAACACATAGTCATATTGCCCCATTAATAAAGTGTAATTGAATGACGCCAACTATAGGCTTGCATAAGAAGATAGTATTTATCTAGACTATAGAACTTTAGTGTTTATCTAGGCTGTAGAACTTAGAGGCCCATACACCAATTTGGTTGACTTTAGACTTAAACAAGAAATTAGTATGGCAACCCTAGTTTTGCAAGCTTATTCTTTTATTGAGCTTGTTCATAACATATGTATTATTGGGGGCCCACACTAATACATTGTCTAAATCAGAATCGGTGCATTATGGTCTGATCAACCGTAGTGCACTTGGTTCGCTCTTTATATCACTACCCTATGTGGATTGAGATATAGTTGACTCAACTTGTTAGACAAATATACTTGTCCTCTAGACTGGTCAGAGCATATCATGTCAGGTACCTAACTGTTCTGATATGAACATGCGTATAAAAATTTATCAAAATAAGATTTTAATCTACAACTGCCTTGGCAACTTCCTTTCAAAATTCTCTAATCCCTTTGAATCTCGTACTTGTATTCTATCATCTCCTCCTTGAAATTCTTTATTGTTGATTTTCGTCTTCCCCTATTTCGGAAAGACGAACGTTCCTGCTTAGTATAAGTTGATACACAGATAGTACCAGATATACCCCATAGGCCAAGCACTCATTATGACAAATATAGGAGAGCAGACACAGGAAGCCGTAGATACAGGTACGACCTTTTAGTTATATTTGTCATTGCATACTCATAACCCTATTATGACACAAGATCTTAGATGTACAAATAGACGTAGAATTATATATAAGGTAGTTTAGCAGTTATGAGGATATATTGATATTCTACCCATATGGCATACACGCAATGCTAATAGATGACGCGAGTAGCAGTAGTAGTATTCTCCTCCTATCACCATCTCGCCCCTTGGGGTAGCCCATCTTCTCTTCCATCTCCATTCCTTATCTCGTGCTTAAATCTTCCAATCATAGTTGTGTCCTTCGTGCCATCATAGATTGTTGATTTACTTCAACCTCACCCTTATTTTGTTAGTTAAAAACATAAATGGTTTAGTAAATAATTAACAACTAAAGAATGAGTTAATAATAATAACCCTTATGTATATGTACTATAGCAATATATGTATTCTTTTCTTAAATTAACCCTTAAGTAGCATCATTTAGCCCAATAGGAATCTGTTAGATTGTTGAATTAGTTCATACTTCCAATAGTTTATAAAGATTAGTCAAGACCTAAAGTGTTGCCCTAAAACTTAGACTATGCCTAGGAAAGAGTTGAAGGCACTTGTTACGAACTGACAACTATGACAAATCACTGGCAAAGTAGCGACAGCTGCAGCTAGACCGTTGTAGTAGAGTAGTCGAAGTATTTACAGACATATTGGTCAGGTGGCATGGCAGTATTTGACTACGATACTTGACGGTTACAAAGAAAAATCATGGTTATGAGATTCAAGACAAGTACCCCAAGATTCTCGACCAAATAAATATATTCGTCCTACAACTTAGACAATAGCCTCAAGAGACTGTGACTACTAGTAGAACTCTTGTAAGTTGGGTAGTGTAGATGTAAGCCCCCTAAATTTTAGAATTATTAATTGGGGATTTTTCTGGAAATTTTTAGGATTTTTCTGATGATTAAAACCTAGGCGTTGGTAATTACAGGATTTTTAATTTTGGTTAATTCATATTAAAATATTATGGAAATAATATTTTATGGTGTAAAATAGAAAATCGGACATAGGGTAATTTTCCGTGAATTTATTGGACTCCGAAAACCCGTTTAAAGCCCTGAAGACCCATGTAGATTTTAAACCGAATTAAACCCGTGCCAAACGCCCGACATCCCCATGAGAGCCGAAGCCAAGCCCAAGGAGCGTTGACCCAGCCCGAATCCTAGGTCAAACCCTATTCCAATTTTTTGTATGTATAAATACATGTTTTTCTAGTTTTCTACACAAAGAAAAATAAAATGAAAAAGAAAAAAAAAGAAATTAAATTCTAATCCCTAATCCTAAAGCTAACCCTAACCCTAACCCTAACCCTAATCCTGGCCGCCACCCTTTCCCTGACCACCCTCCGGCGGCGCACCGCCACGTCCGCTCCGACTCCGGCCAGCGCAGCCCCCTCGTCTCCCTCTCCCTCCGGCCGCTCAGCCCGAGCCCGCAGCCACCGCCTCCCCTCGACTGAACACCCGCCACACCGCCACGGCCGCCTTAGTCCCTCGAATCCTCTCCTCCGCCTCCGGTCTCGACGCCACCACCAGCACCTCGCCACACGCCGACGGCCTTCCCCCGCTGCCCTACTTCCAGCGCCACTCCTCCCCCGCCTTTCCCCTCATCTCCGGCGAACACCTACTCCTCCCTCCTCTCCGCCAGAAGCTGCTGTCCTCGCCCCGACTTTGCCTGAGCCGACTCCTCCACAGCCTCCAGCGCCTAGCCGACCGCTCCGTAGCGCCGCCGCCTCCGGCCAGTGCTTCCCCGCAGCCCTCGACCTCCCTCCGGCCCGCCTCCGGTCGCCATAGCTCGAGAAGAAGCCCAAACCCTAAAACCCTAAGGAGAACAGTACCTGACACGTGTCGGACACGATTCAGACACGAGGAAATCAGTCTTCACGGAGCCCTGTTCAGGTAGCGTTTTTTCTCACCTCGTGATTTCGATTTCTATTCCGTCAGTTGCGTCGCGTAGACTGTATAACCCTCTTGGTGCCCGTGCAACCCGCTCGGTGCATCGCGTCCTGTGGTGATCGCACACCGCGATCCAAAAACAGGAAAAACAACGCCCTGTTTCACCCTGGAACTGAGTACGCCCCGCCAAACGGGACGACTTGGTCGCACGCGGTCTTTACCGAATCGTGCGTGACGTTGATACGGACGTGTGGGATTTCGAAGAAGTCGATTCGGATGTGCGTGCACACCGGAATCAACGCGTATCCGCCGACACCGCCCCGTATCCGTCGATTCTGGAACACGTTGTAACTTTGTGTACACACGTCGGATCGAGACGAAACTTGCGCCATCGGACTCGTAGTGATACGCTGGTCCTGTGAGCCAAGTTTGGTTCGATTCTGCGAACGTTGACAAAATCGTGTGTCGTGGGCCCCACAGGTTCCACCCGACGGGCGATTTTGTGACCGGCTCATCGGAATCCAATTCTGGAAGTTCCGTTGGGTTCGTATCATCGTTCCTGACCTGTTGACACTAAGTTTGACCGATTTGGAGACCCTTGACCCTGGCACACTTTTCGGTGCAAAGTGGCCCACATATGGACCCCGCTTTGGCCCGAAAATGACATTTTTGCCCCTGTGTCCAAATTGGACTTAAGGACAGGCGTTTCTAGCTATTTGATATCTTCTGAGACTGTTGGTGATATTTATTACAGCTTTTAGAGGAGTACCCACCGGACCCACTGATCCAGGGATAGTTGTTGGATCCAGGACCCCATGCAAGTGTACCTTGCCAAACTCTGCAGTATTGTTACTTATTTTTCTTGCTTCATTATATTGCTGTGCATGCTTAACATAGGACCGTGTGAAGTACTTAGCGTCCGATTATTAGTCGGGTGCCAACACTGTACGCAGTGTTGGGTACTGTCATCTAGAGATGGACATTCGTGATACTTTATATTCTCGTACTTGTCTTATCAAGTACCTTATGACCCAGGACACTTGACACTATTCATGAGACAGGATCTTCCCGAGATATTCATGGTGATTCTGTATAGGATACAAGACTTGACAGAGATACTATATTCCTAGATACTTTATGACTTGTTGCATTTAGCTATGATCGCGCTTGACATGGACATGAGACGTTATGGACATGATAGGCGTGGTTACATTGGGTAGGGAGAGACACACAGGCTACAGGCTGATTATATATATATAAAACATAGTAAACACATAGTAAAATACATAGTTATTGCTGCTACCGGCTCCCAGACACAGAGCTTGTAGTGGTCTCAGCCTGAGTACTAGTGATGCTCTCACTTGCATTTTCACATAGATGGTTATATAGCTTACCCTATTTATTACATTTTCTGCTGCACTGTATTTATTTTGGCTTGTATTTTCTGTACCTTGCTGTCCCCTGAGGACCTGGATCCGGACTTTGTCCCCAGGACTAGCAGAGGAGATCCCCTTAGATTTATACAGTACATAAGCTTTATCAGGAGCAGAAACAGGAACCGGAGCAGATACAGGAGCTGTACCGACATCTGAGGACGAGCTCATACCCGAGGACTTCTCCTGAGTATTGGCGTGAGATATTCTTTTATTTCTGTTTTTAGTTATTCTCTTTCCAGTCTATTTCATTTGATGTATCAGACATGTTCCCGGATTGTTCTCCGAGACACTTTTTATTGTGATTTGTCAGTTTATTTATTTACATTATTCTGGCATTTGATCTGTGATTATCTGTTATGGATGAGACTAGTATAGACTGTGACTTATATCATTGGACCTACTTATTGTTACATTACAGCTTAAGCATGCCCCGATGGATCCATTAAATTGGGTTTGTCCATCGGTGTGTGCTGCTGGCCATTATCACGCGTCCAGTCCCTCGGTATTTTGGGACTGGGGCGTGACTTGGTTTTTGTGGTGGCCCATGCAGGTCTACGACTAAATTGTTCGGTTTCAACTTAGGGACCGAGCAAGCCTGCAATACGAATAGGATAAGTTTTAGGATCTCATCCACTTGCTTGAAACGTTCTTGATATCTATATCAAATTCAAATTAATTTCTTGACTCGTATCCTGCCTTGATTCCTGAGCGCCCTTATAGTTTATTTTGATGCAGAGCAATGGATTCACAAGCACGCGACGAGACTCCTGCAAGATCACCACGAGATGCTGTGGTAACCAACAAAGATGAAGTAACACCAGTTGAAGAAGGTCAAACAGCTCAACAACACAGTCAAGCAAGTCGGCCTGCCACGAGAATCCAGCAAGACAACGTTCCACCATCGACGCAGTTGGCTCCACCGACGCCCACCGTTCCACAAGGGCAGGCTATGGACGAACAACAAATGTTTCGAATGTTCTACGCAATGATGCAAGCCCATCAGAAAGTTCAGGAAGAAGCTCAGCAAATCCAAGCGGAGAAGTTCATCGACAGATTCAGCTCAGAGTTAAGGAAGTTAATCAGCCCCGCTGCAACTACCTTAGACGAGGATGTTCTTACTACAGCAAGACCCATGGAGTGCGACACAAGGATCGAGTCCAGCCAGAAGCGGCCGTATGCAACAGCACCAGACCAAGCACAACAAGAAAGAGCTGCAAAGCGACCGCAGATGAATCCACCATCGAGAGCAGCACCCGGAGTCTCATTCCTTCCTACTTGTTACTATTGTGGCAAGGTAGGCCATATTGAGAGGGAGTGCAGACGCAAGTTGAGACTGTGCTTGATTTGCGGAACCAATCAACACTTAGCCAAGGACTGTTCTCAGCATCAAGAGAAAGCATTGATGATTTATCAACCAGCCACCTCAGCACCAACCAGAGCACCACAGGGAGAAATTGCAAAGAAGCCTCACATGCACCAGCCATCAGAAACATCTCCACAGGCACTACCTGTCTGTCCATATTGTCGCAGGCGAGGACACATTGAGAACGAGTGCAGATGCAAAAGGAAATTATGCTTAGCTTGCGGATCCAGTCAGCATTTAAAGAAGGAATGCCCCGAACGTCGAGACAGAGCACCAATGAATAACCAACAAGCGTTACCAGCACCAAGGCCAGCCTCTCCAGCATTGGAAGCACCGCGAACGAGAGTTGAAGGAGTTAGACCACCAGCCCCAGGAGGGAATCAGCCGAGGCCACCCTTGGCACCACAAGCAACACTCTTCCAGCAGGCTCAACAGCAGCAGAGGAATCGACTACGAAGACGCGGACAAGCCCTGGCTACGACTTTGGAAGACTCACAGACTGATGGAGTAGCTAATGCCCATAATTTTTCGTAGTTTTCTGTTTCTAGATTTATTTTATCTCGTGCCTATTGGTTCGTGACCTCAGCCTTAACCTATGTAATTTTGAACTTGCTTATAATTGATAACCGTAGAGATTATAGAGTCTTTTATTATTGCTTATTTTGTTTTTGTCTTTGTGAGCTTGAATTAAGTTGTACCTCCTTTCATCATCATCTAGCGTACTTATATTTGTACTACCTTGACTTATGCTGCTGTTACAGCCTAGTTTTGCAAGCTTATCCTTTTATCGAGCTTGTTCATGACATACGTATTATTGGGTCGACACACTAATACAATTGTCTATTCAGAATCAGTGTACTACGGTCTGATCAACCTTAATGCATTTTGGTTCGCTCTTCGCACGACTACTTCACGTGGATTGAGATATATAGTTGACTAGTATACTTGCCCTCTAGATATGTCTGCGCATATCGTATCAGTTACATAACTGTACTAATACCAGCATGCGAACAAAGGATTACCAGAATAGGATTTCAATCCACAATTGTCTTGACAAATCCCATTTGAATTCGTTAAACGCCTTGATCCTGATACTTCTATTCTATTTACCTCACACTTGAACTCTTTATTATTGATCTCCGTCTTTCTTATTTCGGAAAGACGAACCCTCATGCTTGGTATAAGATGATATGTAGATAGTACTAGACATACCCCACAGGCCGGTCGCATTATTGATGACCCTTTGATATATGATTAAGGGAATATCATAGGTGATATGTTTGGTGTTAAAGATTTGAGGATTCAATAACATGATTAAATAAGTTGGGGCATAGCTTTATTGGATGTATAGCCTTAGATGATAGATGGGTAAATTCTAAGTTGGGTAGAGACCGCAAAGTCACTTGAGAAGAATCCTATAGACTGTAGTCAAGTGAGATTGGATAGAGAGCACCCTACCATATTTTAATTTCGAGGACAAAATTTTTATAAGTTGGGTAGATTGTAAGCCCCCTAAATTTCAGAATTATTAATTGGGGATTTTTCTGGAAATTTTTAGGATTTTTCTGATGATTAAAACCTAGGCGTTGGTAATTACAGGATTTTTAATTTTGGTTAATTCATATTAAAATATTATGGAAATAATATTTTATGGTGTAAAATGGAAAACCGGACATAGGGTAATTTTTCGTGAATTTATTGGACTCCGGAAACCCGTTTAAAGCCCTGAAGACCCATGTAGATTTTAAACCGAATTAAACCCGTGCCAAACGTCCGACATCCCCATGAGAGCCGAAGCCAAGCCCAAGGAGCGTTGACCCAGCCCGAATCCTAGGTCAAACCCTATTCTAATTTTCTGTATGTATAAATACATGTTTTTTTAGTTTTCTACACAAAGAAAAATAAAACGAAAAAGAAAAAAAAAAGAAATTAAATTCTAATCCCTAATCCTAAAGCTAACCCTAACCCTAACCCTAACCCTAATCCTGGCCGCCACCCTTTCCCTGACCACCCTCCGGCGGCGCACCGCCACGTCCGCTCCGACTCCGGCCAGCGCAGCCCCCTCGTCTCCCTCTCCCTCCGGCCGCTCAGCCCGAGCCCGCAGCCACCGCCTCCCCTCGACTGAACACCCGCCACACCGCCACGGCCGCCTTAGTCCCTCGAATCCTCTCCTCCGCCTCCGGTCTCGACGCCACCACAAGCACCTCGCCACACGCCGACGGCCTTCCCCCGCTGCCCTACTTCCAGCGCCACTCCTCTCCCGCCTTTCCCCTCATCTCCGGCGAACACCTACTCCTCCCTCCTCTCCGCCAGAAGCTGCTGTCCTCGCCCCGACTTTGCCTGAGCCGACTCCTCCACAGCCTCCAGCGCCTAGCCGACCGCTCCGGAGCACCGCCGCCTCCGGCCAGTGCTTCCCCGCAGCCCTCGGCCTCCCTCCGGCCCGCCTCCGGTCGCCATAGCTCGAGAAGAAGCCCAAACCCTAAAACCCTAAGGAGAACAGTACCTGACACGTGTCGGACACGATTCAGACACGAGGAAATCAGTCTTCACGGAGCCCTGTTCAGGTAGCGTTTTCTCTCACCTCGTGATTCCGATTTCTATTTCGTCAGTTGCGTCGCGTAGACTGTATAACCCTCTCGGTGCCCGTGCAACCCGCTCGGTGCATCGCGTCCTGTGGTGATCGCACATCGCGATCCAAAACAGGAAAAACAATGCCCTGTTTCACCCTGGAACTGAGTACGCCCCGCCAAACGGGACGACTTGGTCGCACGCGGTCTTTACCGAATCGTGCGTGACGTTGATACGGACGTGTGGGATTTCGCAGAAGTCGATTCGGATGTGCGTGCACACCGGAATCAACGCGTATCCGCCGACACCGCCCCGTATCCGTCGATTCTGGAACACGTTGTAACTTTGTGTACACACGTCGGATCGAGACGAAACTTGTGCCATCGGACTCGTAGCGATACGCTGGTCCTGTGAGCCAAGTTTGGTTCGATTCTGAGAACGTTGACAAAATCGTGTGTCGTGGGCCCCACAGGTTCCACCCGACGGGCGATTTTGTGACCGGCTCATCGGAATCCAATTCTGGAAGTTCCGTTGGGTTCGTATCATCGTTCCTGACCTGTTGACACTAAGTTTGACCGATTTGGAGACCCTTGACCCTGGCACGCTTTTCGGTGCAAAGTGGCCCACATATGGACCCCGCTTTGGCCCGAAAATGATATTTTTGCCCCTGTGTCCAAATTGGACTTAAGGACAGGCGTTTCTAGCTATTTGATATCTTCTGAGACTGTTGGTGATGTTTATTACAGCTTTTGGAGGAGTACCCACCGGACCCACTGATCCAGGGACAGTTGTTGGATCCAGGACCCCAGGCAAGTGTACCTTGCCAAACTCTGCAGTATTGTTACTTATTTTTCTTGCTTCATTATATTGCTGTGCATGCTTAACATAGGACCGTGTGAAGTACTTAGCGTCCGATTATTAGTCGGGTGCCAACACTGTACGCAGTGTTGGGTACTGTCATCTAGAGATGGACATTCGTGACACTTTATATTCTCGTACTTGTCTTATCAAGTACCTTATGACCCAGGACACTTGACACTATTCATGAGACAGGATCTTCCCGAGATATTCGTGGTGATTCTGTATAGGATACAGGACTTGACAGAGATACTATATTCCTAGATACTTTATGACTTGTTGCATTTAGCTATGATCGCGCTTGACATGGACATGAGACGTTATGGACATGATAGGCGTGGTTACATTGGGTGGGGAGAGACACACAGGCTACAGGCTGATTATATATATATAAAACATAGTAAACACATAGTAAAATACATAGTTATTGCTGCTACCGGCTCCCAGACACAGAGCTTGTAGTGGTCTCAGCCTGAGTACTAGTGATGCTCTCACTTGCATTTTCACATAGATGGTTATATAGCTTACCCTATTTATTGCATTTTCTGCTGCACTGCATTTATTTTGGCTTGTATTTTCTGTACCTTGCTGTCCCCTGAGGACCTGGATCCGGACTTTGTCCCCAGGACTAGTAGAGGAGATCCCCTTAGATTTATACAGTACATAAGCTTTATCAGGAGCAGAAACAGGAACCGGAGCAGATACAGGAGCTGTACCGACATCTGAGGACGAGCTCATACCCGAGGACTTCTCCTGAGTATTGGCGTGAGATATTCTTTTATTTCTGTTTCTAGTTATTCTCTTTCCAGTCTATTTCATTTGATGTATCAGACATGTTCCCGGATTGTTCTCCGAGACACTTTTTATTGTGATTTGTCAGTTTATTTATTTACATTATTCTGGCATTTGATCTGTGATTATCTGTTGTGGATGAGACTAGTATAGACTGTGACTTATATCATTGGACCTACTTATTGTTACATTACAGCTTAAGCATGCCCCGATGGATCCATTAAATTGGATTTGTCCATCGGTGTGTGCTGCTGGCCATTATCACGCGTCCGGTCCCTCGGTATTTTGGGACTGGGGCGTGACAGTAGATGAGTTAGAAATAGAATAGCGTATGGACAATAAATGAGGAAGTGTTAGAATGGCAGACCATGACTTTAGGAAACACTGCTAGATAGCAATGTAATAGCTATAGTGATTATTATGAATATGGGTTAGTGTCAATTTCGAGGACAAAATTTTTGTAAGTTGGGTAGATTGTAAACCCTCTCACCCAAAATAGGTATTTTGTGTGTATTTTATATTATTACATTTATTATAGATTATTTTAAATATTGATTTTTTAGAGTATTCTCTTACTTAATTAGAAAATGATTTTTTTTGATATATTTACTTATATAAATATTTATTTAGAATCATTTTTAGGCTATTTTAGATTTTTGGAGATTTTTCTAGAATTTTTGGGTAATTAAAACATAAGGAACGTAAATTTTTAGGACTTTCATGTTTTATTATAAGACCATACTTGCATATTGTTCCTAAAAAATATTTATTTTAGGTTAAAATATTTATTTTAGTTTAAAATATTTAATTTTATTTTTCTATAATTTATTTAGAATTTTGAGAAATTTATTTAGATTTTTGGAATTATGTAGGATTTATTTGGATATATATAGTCTTAATATTAGATAGATGATAATTTAGTGTTAATAGATATTAATAAGATTATATATAAATTATTTGTATTATTTTTAATTCTATTTAAGATTATAAATTATTAAGATAAACTCAAACTCTATTTTAAATTAATTCAAATACTGAGCCTACTAGGAAAGCAACTTCATGCATATCCTATCCTTATTTAAACTCATCATAATCCTATCCAAATTAGTTAATCCTAGTCGTATTCAATTAAGTAGTTTACGCCATTATAAATACCTCATCCTTCATATTTTTCTTTCCCAAATTCTCCTCATTTTCGTCCAAAAATAGTCAAAATTCGTCATAAATTCAGCCTCATTTTCTAGTAGTTATGACGACTTAAATAGACGATATCTCCTAGCTCCGGACTCCAAACGCGCTTCAATTTTTTTTTGTTAGAACCATATCAAGGTTAGTTTTCTGAATATATAAATTATTTTAATAATTTTAGAACCTATTTTTCCAGAATATTCTGAAAGTGCCAGCTGTCCGAAATCAGAAGCGTTTCCGTATTTTTGAGATTTCGGGAGATCTCGAATTCGGAATTACGAACCTTTTGAAGTTTCAGAAAGTTGACATGATAAAATTACATAAAATAATATTTTATGAATTTAACATGTAAGTTTAATTTACTGTAAAATTCGTGCAACGTATACGTAAATAGGAAACCACCAAAAATTATCATCTGTGCGCCCTTGTGGACATAACTCTTTACCGACTTGTGATTTTATGAAACCGTCGATTCCGGTGTTCATGTAGCACTGAAATCTATAGAATTCTACACACAAATCAAAAATTTGAGTCGGTTGACTTTTTGGTCAACGGATTGCCTCGATTTGCATGCCATGGATCACAAATTTGTAAAGTTGACTTTCGTTGGACCAAAATTAGGATTTAACAATAAAATTATATTATAATAAGATTAAAATACTATTTTAAGTTATTTTATTCAGAATTAAAATTAAAATTGAGGAACCTATTCACCCACTTTTGTAACCTAACTTGTTTAATTTATGTGACGGGTAGATCGGACGACGCCTTGAGTTGGGACTTCATTCTTTTTCAGACCAGGCAAGATACCTTGCCAAATTATTTACAATACTTTGCATGCTTATTATATTTCTATATATTCATTGCATTTCTGTATATTCATTGCATGTGTAGTTTCTTTCAGTTATTACTATATATTAGATATGTTAACACACACATGACACTTAGTATCATGAGAGGACAATCAGTAGGCGTATGGGCTTTAACCACTATGGTGAACCGTAGTAACTAGCACGCACTATGGTAGTCGTGTCCGATGGTCGCTACCCCCGCGGTATGTCGATTGATGGAGTCACGAGGGTCATTACCCTCGCGGTATGTCGGCTGATGATGTTCTAGACGGGTGTGTGAGTTGTGAGGCTTAGATCGTGTAGCCTACCCTTGCTCATACGTCGAAAAGTTGTCCTCATTTGCATTCATATAGATTGTCTTGTACAGCGTACTTATATATTTTCCATCTATATTGCATGTTTACTGTATTCAAATTGGCTTGCTTCTATGTATCTTGTTACGTCCCTCTGAGGACCTGGTCCCTTTCCAGGTGTAGATGTTCATGACTATTCGCAGCAGCACGGATCAGGACTTACTACTTATCTCTTCCGAGGAGGTCTTACCTTCGGAGCATCTTTGATTATATCTAGCGATGGATCTTCTTAGCTGATACACTTCTATCATCATCTTATTTTATATTGGAGATTTTATACTTCTCTCTCATTTTAGTATTGATATAGTCATTGATAGTAGATTTGTCTCCACCCGACTATTAGTTTTGGATTATTCAGACTCATTATTCTAGTTTAGTTATTTCCTTTTTGTGACTTGTTGTGTGGATGAGATTTAGTACACTACCAGAAAAAGTTAAATTAGCGACGTTTAAAAACGTCGCAAAATGACCAAAAACGTCGCTAATTACGTTTAGCGACGTAATTAGCGACGTTTTAAAAAAAGTCAGAAAAAAGCAAGTCGCTAAAAGAAAAAACGTCGCTATGCCGACGTTTTTTAGCGACTTTAATGTGTCGCTAAATTTAGCGACGTTTAGCGACGCAGCGTCACTAATTAGCGACATTTATTAACGTCGCTAAACGTCTCTAATTAGCGACTTATATAGTGACGTTACACCGACGTCTTTAATGACCTGGCAATACTGCCATGTCAGCAATTTGCGACGTTCAGCGACGTTTTTAGCGACGTCATTAGCGACGTGTAGCAAAATTGCTAATTAGCGACGTAGTTAGCGACGTATATTAACGTAGCTAAAAACGTCGCTAATTTTACAGAAAAAAAAGAAAAAAAAGAATACTTAATAGAATTTATGGGTTTGTTATCTGGTATATGATGGTTCATTAATGAACCCAACCCCTTGGGTTCATTATCAAGTATATGATGGTTGTTAACTAATGTTTGATATAAATATAATAGTACATATAGCTATAATTATTATCTATAGTCTGCTTGATGTTCATTTGAATGTGCTATGGATGTGGTTCATTATCAGGTGGTGTGCAGGAGGGTGAACCTGCAGTGATTGTGTGTGTATGTGTCTCATACTACATGTAGTGTAGCAGTGTTGACAGGGATGTATAGAGGAATAAACACTGTGACTGTTAGTAGGTTCTGTATGGTGTGATCAGCTTATCTGCCATGAGGGGACTCGAGCATGTAGTAGAAATAATTGAATAAGGAACACATTATCAGCAACAAGGGAGGAAATTCTAGTGCACTGGGTAAATTCAGGCCAAGTATCAGTCATCAGTTGTAAACCAAAATATATTAGGAACTGTGTGAATATCAGTGAATTAAGACAGTACTATCTGTGTTGTGTGTTGGTCTTAACGTGCTCAGAGATAGGGAGAGAGTGTGTGTATTATAATTCAGTGTGTTTGAGTTTGTACAGGTACTATGGTTGGCTTGATACTCGAATTAGACAGTATCAGAGATAGGGGTGAGTGAAGCCTGGAGGGAAGTAAGGTGTAGGCTTTATTTTACCTGCTGATTATTATGCGAGTAGGTAGTATGAGAGCTTGAGCAGTGACTTACACTGCAGTGAAGTAAAGGGAAGTATTGCAGCACAGGTAGCAGAGGTGGAGATGCACAAATATGCATTATGAGAGTGTTTTGACTGTACTAGTATGAGGAAGATACTGAGTTGAGATGCAACAGCACTTATGATGAGGGAAACTTAGGCTAACAAGTTACAACTTGTATCATTGAACTGGAGAAAAATAGGGGGAAATAGGCACTGCACTCAACACCGGTAAAAAACATATTTAATATGAATAATATAATAAAATTTGAAGAAAAGAAAGCATCCAAAAAATCTCATCGTAAAGAATATGGCAAATTTATATCCATACAATCGCATCCTAAATAATAAAAAAATAGAAATATCCAGCAACTAGCTATACTACTGCGGATCTGGAGGAGGCTGACCACCGGCGCGCCTGAAGGATAAGAACAACTCATACTCGTCCTGTGGAATCGACACCGATGTCGATGGAGAAGGCAGTGACGTCGGTGGAGTCTGTGTCGATGTAGGCACACCAGGAGGCCGTACCCGCTCCAAGTCTGCGACTCGCTGGTTGTAAGAATCCATGGTAGATAACAGCCTCGTACTGCTATGAACCATTGAATCCTGCATCATCGTCAGCCTCTCGCCCATCGATAGCTGTGATGCATGCAGCTCCATGATGTTGCAGTCTGTCGAGTCTCTAATATCATTTGTCAAATCCCGGAGCTCCGTCATGCTGCGGTCGAGCATATCGAATCGTACGATGAGCGTCGGATCGTCCGCCTGCGGCTGGGACCGGGACTGCTCCTCCATCCTTTGCAGCAACTCGTCATGGAGAGACGCAATCTGACAGTCAACGGCCACCTGGACGGCCTCCTGGACTCTGGCCGATCACTGCGAGGACTGTGTGGAATGCGCAGCTGTCGGGGAGGCCCTAGATGACTGCATCGCAACCAGGGCGCCATAGGATCTCGTATCGTAGTACGTACCCCTCTAGAGACCACCAGCTGCGGTCACCCACAGGTCGTCCGCCGACGGAGCTGGAGCGGGCTGCGAGGAAGTACCAGCCTCTCCAGGTGTAGGTGCACTAGCAGTCGCCCGCTCACGCAGCCTAAGATACTCGGCCTAGAAAGGTTTGAAAACTCGATAATTGCCTAAGTTATATTAAAATTAACACAAAGTAAAGTAATACTTACATAGGTCTGCGAGGCCCTCTCATCAATGAGATTTCCGTCCTTGCGATGGGTGGCCAAGAAGACGGTCACAATGTTTACATCATCACCCCTCTGTACCTGTTAAAAATATATTATTTAGTACTAAACTTAAACATTTTTTCCAAGTACCATTTTATGGTACTTACATTAAAATAATATATTTTAAAAGAAAAAATATACCAAACGACAGAAATATTTCGTCATCGGAATCGAGCCACCACACCACTTGGCAGCATTCCGCCTAGCCGCCTTGGCCTTCTCAGACCTTTCCTTGTAGCTCGGATCGTCGAATCTAGCCCTCATCGCAGTCCACTGCTCAGGCGTGATCCAACCTTGGATTATTTTTCCAGCACGATCACGAGCCTTCTGGTCATCCAGAGCATCTCGGATAAGCTTGGCGGCAACGGTAGGAAAGAGCCGCTCGATCAACTCGGCCCGGTGCGGAGGATAGAAATACGTTTGCTACAATAAATAATTTAGTAAGTGAGCATCACGGATAAGTTATATAATATGCATAAATTAGAGGATTTATTTAATATACTTTTACCTGGAAGTGCGTAAACCAGAATGCCTTCCTCTCCTCTAGAGCCTCAGAGTAGTTGATCCAAGGGCCACCGTAGTTGTTCCTCAGAAATTGGCCCAGGCGTCTCTGAACCGACGATGGACGATATCTATACAGAGATAATTATTTTGATCGAAAAAGTCAATATACGATGAATAAAGAAATACACGATATATATTATACTAAACCATCTAATTGACTTACTTTGTACCGACGGCCCAAATCTCTGTCCTCGTCTCCTCCGGAGGTGTGCATGGAGGATCTTGCTGATGCTGGGACAACGTGGGCACGACCTCCTCGACATGCTCATCTGTCCCCATGGTTCCGTCAGCAGGAGGAACGCTGGACGAGGGTGTACTATCACGCCTGGAACTACTCGTCCCAACAGTCGGAGATGTGAGTGATCGATTTACTGGAGTACTGGGCGACGATGATCCGGAACCAACAGTAGGCAGTACCGGAGGAGCACTCTGTCTACCTCGGGACCTGCCGAATCCTCCGTGTCGTCCTGTCATATCTGATAACAACATATGATGAATATAGAAAAACACAAATATATAGTACATTCTATAGTCGAAATGTGATGCATATCTCAAAGCATTCTACAGTTAAAATATAATACATATATTCGTTAAAATAGTATATTCTACAGTCAAAATATAGTTACATTTTACAGGCAATATATTTTATTTTCAATCATCTTCGGAAAATTCATCTTGTCGCCTTCCTCGTCCTCCTCTTCCTCCTCATAGTCTTCACTTTCATCTAATTCGTCTTCCTCTTCGGATAATTCTACATCTTCTACATTATTACTCGTGTAATGAGTAACTTCCGTTGAGTCCACATCTACAATATTTGTTACAAGAGGTAGATCGTCCTCCTGATAAGCTATTTCGTCAATGTCAAATGTATTTCTAGTTTTAGTCTTGCATACTGCACCAATCCGACCTCGCTGTCCCCCGTCTAGGATAAGTTGTGAAGTACACGAGCTGAGCCTGACTTGATAAGACAAATGGTTCGTAGCCTTGATATCTACACTTGTAGTTTATATCCACAAGGCCATGCTTGTCAATTTTTCAACCTTGATCTTGAATCGGATCGAACCATTCATACTTGAATAGCACGATATTAGCAAGTTCTGTGCCATAATTATATGTCAACTCCACAATCTCTCGTAAGATGCCAAAGAAATCAGACGTCTTTGTAGTTCGAAGATTTGATACACAAACAACTGTTTTTCGTGGAAACAAGATCCAGAAAGCTGTCTCTGATAGGAGCATTTGTTGACTTGAACCTGAACCCATTCACACAGAAACTTGGCCATATTTTAACGGCAGTAATTGGTCCCTTGGCTAGAGTTCTAATAGATTCAATCTCGGGTGTTATTAGACGATCGACCTAAATACCAAAGTAGCGATAGTAAGTTATTTGTTTTGCATGTGCAGAAATAAAAAGTAATTACCAAGCATCTTACATATGCGCTCAACCAAGAAGGAAAATGGCATCTTATTTCTTGTTCTACTTCTTCGTCTGTTATGTAGGGTCTAACCGACCTCAACTCATCATTATATGTGCTGAAAAATAATGAAGCAACTGCTGATTAGTAGCATAATAATATCTTATACTATTACATTGAGATGATGTAAACGTGGACGTATTAATTACTTACCCCTCTAGCTTCTCCACTTCATCCTCGTCGCAATTGAGTAATATATACAACTGAGCAGCCCTTAGCTTGTCGTCATTCAAATATCTTTTCGTCATTTTTTCCGAAGGCTTTCCGGACGCATTGAATACTTTGAGTATTGCATCATTAGATTCCTGATATGCGTCATCGTTTCTCGGAGCTTTTGTTCTATTAGTAGCAACATGCAGTTTGAAATACGTCGAGCAAAAGTTTGTAATCTCCTCGAGAACATAAGCTTCACAAATAGAGCCCTCAACCCGTGCGTTGTTTTTTACCTTTCTCTTTAGGTGATTCAGATGCCGCTCGAAGGGGTACATCCACCGATAACCGACAGGACCACCAACACGTGCCTCATAGGAAAGATGAATTGACAAATGCTCCATAGAGTCGAAGAATCCAGGAGGAAACACCTTCTCGAGCTCACATAGTGTTACCGCAATGTCCTTCTCTTGCTTTTCTAGACGATCGACGAGCAACTTAGTACAGTAAATATCTCTGAAGAATATGCTCAGCTCTATCAGTGGATCCCAAACGACCTGCGGTAAGAATTCCCAAAATGCAATCGGAATTAACCTCTCCATGAATACGTGACAATCGTGGCTCTTCATACCCGCCAGTTTGTTCTCCTTGAGGTCGACGCATCTTCTCAAGTTCGACACGTACCCATCTGAAAACTTTAGACCCTGAATCCACCTACAAAGTCTCCCTTTATCCTCTTTCTCCAGTGAGAAAACTGACTTAGGTTGCTTTAACTTTCCATTCCCATCCTCTATCAAATGCAATGCAGGACGTCTACATATTTCTTCTAAGTCCAACCTGGCCTTCGAATTATCTTTCGTCTTCCCCTTTACCTCCATTACAGTATTAATTATGTTATCAAACACATTCTTCTCGATATGCATGACATCAAGGTTATGTCTGATCAGATTGGTGCTCCAATATGGCAGATCCCATAATATACTCCTCTTCGTCCAGTTATGGGTGCGACCAAATCCGTCACACTTGTACACGTTAGGAGGCGCTTCGATAGCACTTGGTAAATCTTTTACGTCTTCCCATATCGTGTATCCGGGCCACCTTGGCGGTGGATTGGCCTTCTCCACAACTCTCGTACGAAAAGCATTCCGGTTCCTCCGGTACGGATGATCCTTCGATAAAAATTGTCGATGACAATCAAAGAAGCACGGTTTGCCTTCGTGTTTCAAACAGAAAGCCTTAGTACGGTCCATGCAATACGGACATGAGAGAAGACCATGGGTGCTCCATCCCGATAACATTCCATAGGCCGAAAAGTCGTTGATGGTCCACATAAGTGCTGCCCTCATCTAAAAATTCTGCTTTCTAGAAACATCGTACGTGTTGGCAATTACTTCCCACAGCTGATTCAACTCATCTATCAAAGGCTGTAAATACACATCGATGTTCCTCTTCGGATTGTTCAGACCCGGGATAATAACGGTTAGGAACATATACGGAGTTTTCATGCACATCCAAGGCGGTAGATTGTACGGAGTGACGATCACAGGCCAACACGAATACTGGGAGCCCGAAAGTCCGAATGGGGTAAAACCGTCAGAGGAGAGCCCCAATCTGACATTACGCGGATCTTCGGCAAAATGTGGATACTCTCGATCAAAGTGCTTCCATGCTTCTCCATCGGATGGATGATCCAATACTCCTTTGATCTGTTTTCGCCTGTGCCAACTCATGTTTTCTGCAGTCTCCTTAACCATAAACAACCGCTGCAACCGCGGCGTCAAAGCCAAGTAGTGCATCGAATAGGTAGGCTTCCTTGCACCGACAGACTTTCCTCTAACAGTGGCCTTGTAGCGATCAGCACCACAGAATCTGCACGCATCTTCATCCTTGTCGTCTTTGTAGTACAACATGCACCCGTTGCGACATGCATCGATTTTCTCGTATCCCATCCAAAGCGATCTCACCATCCTCTTAGATTGATAGAAGTCTTTAGGCAACTTTGCACCCTCGGGCAAGATCTTTATAATCAAATCGATCAGTCGATTATAGCATTCTTGCAACATGTTAAAATCGGACTTGATGCTCGATAATCTTGTAACCATCTCCAACGATGAATGATCCTCACAACCAGGATATAGTGGAGTCCTTGCATTCTCCAACAACTCCATAAACTTTGCAGCATCGGCATTTGGTGCCTCCTCAGCTGCATCATAATTGTCCGGATTGAAACTAGGTCCCGCCGCATTATAATTGTCCGAATTGAAACTAGGCTCCGCCGCATCATAAACCATGTTCACCAACCCGTCGTCGTAAGCATCGTGGTCGTGGACATCCATATACGGCTCCATATAGGACTCCGACTCTGATGCTAGAGATACAAGTTCTCCGTGCGCGGTCCACTGATAGTAATTCGACGTGAAGCCCTTCGAGTACAAATGATATGTGACTTCCACTTCTGGATGATATTTCCTGTTGCGCCATCTCACACACGGACACTTAATTTTGGTACCGTCCATGTACTGAGGGAACGCCTTGGTGAACTGCAGGAACTGTTGTACACCCTCAATGAATTCATCCCGCACACCGCACAAGTCATCAGGATGACGGTTGTACATCCACGAACGATGATGCAGATAGTAATTCATATCAATTTCTAGATACTTCTACAAAAATGACAGTATGTATCATATAAATCATTACATACAGTATGATTCTGTAAAGAAGAAGCTGACAATTCTCTAAACCAAGGCTCACAGTGTCGATAGGTATCGGAAGCGATACGCAAAAGTATAGTTTGGCCATTTTGTCCGCACATGCCAAGGAAAGAAGGCACCACGAAGTAACCTCCACAGAAAATGGTTTGATATTTAATTACTAGCTTTGCTTGCTCAAGAGAGAAAAATATCCGTGAACCTTGTTCTTGCATCCGAAATATTCTTGCGTCCAAAATATTCCATAGCAGCTTCGTCATGCTAACTTTCATATAAAGAAAAGTCGTTTAATCTCATCACATTTCATATCTCATCACATTTCATATCTCCCTCGTATACTCTCGTTCTTATATCTCCATATTTGTTAATAAGCAACTTGACAACCTAGGTCACTAGTTGTGTACTCTTTTTCTTCATTCCTTAGGTCTCAGTCTCATTCCTCCCTCTTATCTAATAATATGGAAGTTCTTAAGATAAATTATTAACTTCACTATATTTCTCTGCAATATCATATCGCCAATAATCTTACATATTATATGAAAGTTGGCATGTCCAAGATGACCTGGAATATGCTATTACAAGAGTCATTTTCATACCTATTGTTCACCCTAAAAGCGACCCGTTTCCGGAGCCCCGCAAAAGCCCCGCGCCTCGACGCCATATACGCACTACACACCTTACTCAAGAACACATATACGTACTGTTAACACAAGGTCCCAGGTCAAAAAATCTAACCCTAACCCTAGGTCCTGATCAGTGTCTGTGTCAGTGTGTGTTTGTGTGTCGTATCTGTGTCAGTGTCTGTGTGTGTGTGTGTCGTGTCAGTGTCAGTGTCACATGTGTGTCATGTGTGAGAGAGAGAGAGAGCAAGAGAGTTAGGATTTACCTAGAGGAGGAGGAGGGGGGAGGACGCAGCCCGAGGAGGGAGGACGCGGCTGGAGGGGGGTCGCCGGGAGGGAGGAGGGGGCGCCGGAGGGAGGAGGGGAGCCGGAGGGGGAGGACGCGGCCGAGGGGGGTCGCCGGAGGGAGGAAGGAGCTCTGAAATTTGGGAGAGGGAGAAGGAGAGATCGAAGAAAATTGGGGGAATCAGACCTAAGTAAAAAAATTATCGACGTTTTAGCGACGCCAATAATGACGTCGCTAATTTGAATTTAGCGACGTTTTAGCGACGCCATTACGAAGTCGCTAATTTAGCGACATCTTATACGTCGCTAATGACGTCGTTAAATGTCCAAAATATATACGTCGCTAAATAACGTCGCTAAATGTCGCTAAATAAAACATATTAGTGACGTTTAGCGACCTAAATTGAATCTATAGCGACTAATCTTTTATAAACTGAATAAAAGTCGCTAAACGTCGCTAAATGTCGCCAATTAGCGACGTCTAGCGATGTTTTCATAGGGAGTCGTTAAATTAGCGACGTTTTTATATGGAGTCGCTAAAAACGTCGCTAATCCCGCTTATTCTAGTAGTAGTATATCTGTGAATCTGTGACTGGTGACTATATTTATACCACATGTGAGTTTATATTCATATTACAGCGTACGTGTGTATTATGGTATCCATATATTGGAGTTGCCATATACATACGGCCGGCATGCTTACGTGTTCCTAGTCCTACGTATTTTGGGACTGGGGCGTGACACATATACACCTTACCATGTATTTGGAGTTGCTTTCAGAGTTATGTACTTCGCTCCAGTCCTGACTGGATATATTTTTTTCAGAGGATCCTGAGAATTTTTGCCCGACATTCTACTGGCCGGGCGTCGAGGAGTGTTGTGACCCAGAGATTGAGGAGGAGCCCGTCGAGGAGACGCCGTTAGCACCCTAGTTAGCTAGGTGGGTTTTCCTGGGTTGTTCCCAGTTGATTTTCTGGATGACTGTATTTATTATTTTGTTGCTTCTGTGATGTTGTAGATTTTAGACTTGGACTGTATATTTGGATATTGTATTGCTCTCTTTGGTTTTTGTTTCTTTGTGATATCTTATCGTGCTTTTACTCTTCCCCTAGTTATTGTGATTGAGGCATATATATATTGCGTGGTTGCCCTCCTTTTGGAGAGGTTATATTGACAGGTTTTGTGAGTTATAGATTGTTGACCTAGAACGGACCTTTACAGCGTTCTACCGCCGATTCTGCGGCTCAGGCTGGACGTACCCACGACTCATGCCCGATTTTTCGGGTGCGGGTCGTGACACTCAGCGTGTGCGGGGCGAGCGATTGTCGACCCATTACCAACTCAAACGGGCTACTGTGGGACGACTCGCTCCTTTGGAGATTGTAGCAGAACTGGGCGATGTCCAAGTGATGCACCAAATCCCGCTGGTTGGCACTCAAAGTGCCGCAAGTACTCCTCGAGTAGGGAATTGACCCGCTCCGTCCGTCCGTCCTTCTGCGGGTGAAAACTGGTCGAGAAGTGTAGGTCCGATCCAAGGATCTTGAACACCTCCGTCCAAAACTTTCTCGTGAAGCGGGATCTCGATCGCTAATAATGCTTTTCGGGGTACCCCAAAATTTTACCACATGGAAAATGAACAAGCGTGCGGCCTCCTCTGCAGTGCAGTCCGTTGGTGCAGCTATGAAGGTCCTGTACTTCGAGAATCGGTCTACCACTACAAGGATAGACCCAAGTGTCCCCACCTTAGGCAAGGCAGAGATGAAGTTCATTGAGATGCTCTCCTATGGCCGACTCGGCACAGGAAGAGGCTCAAGCAAGCCCTCGGGTCGTTGATGGTCTACCTTGTCTTGCTGGCACACAAGACAAGTGCACACGTAGTCCTCCACATCCTCGCGAATGTGAGGCCAATAGTAGGCGGCCTCCAATAACACCAATGTCCTCTTCTGACCCGGATGTCTAGCCCACTTAGTGTCGTGGCATTCCTTGAGTAGCTGCCTTCGCAAGCCATCCCATTTGGGCACAACTATCTTGTCGCCCTTTGTGTAGAGAAGCCCGTCCTTCAGCCAAAACCTTCGCGTCTTACCTTCTCGAGCGAGCTTCACCAAAGCCTGTGTCAATGGGTCCTCGGCCATACCCATCTTGACCCGCTCAAGTATGTCACCCTTGAGCAAGCACACTTTTGCTAGCTCGGCCTTCCTTCTAAGTGCATCGGCCACATGGTTCTCCTTGCTCGACTTGTATCGCAGGTCCATGTCAAACTCGTCCAAGAAGTCTTGCAATCGCGCTTGCTTGGGGGACAACTTCTTCTGCGTCTGGAAGTAGCTCGTTGCGACATTGTCTGTCATCACCACGAACTTGGTGCCAAGGATATAGTGACGCCACATCCACAAGCAATGTACCACTGTGGTTATCTCTTTTTCTTGCACATTGTAGCGCCGCTCTGTGTCATTCAACTTGCGGCTCTCGAATGCAACGGGGTACCCTTCTTGCTCCAACACCCCTCCATTGGCGAAGTATGATGCGTCAGTATGCACCTCGAACGGCTTGGAGTAGTCCGGCAATGATAAGACCGGTTCCTCCTTCACTACCCTCTTTAGTGCATCAAATGCCTCCTCGCATTTGGACGTCCAGCTCCATATGCGATCCTTCCGCAACAGGTCTGTGAGTGGTGCGGATATGGTGGAGTATCCTCGAATGAACCGCCGATAGTAGTTCGCCAGGCCTAAGAATGATCGCAGCTCCATCGTCCTGGTGGAAGCCTCCCACTCTTGTATGGCCTGGACCTTCGTCTAGTCCATCCATATATTGCCACGTCCGATCCAATGCCCCAAGAAAGACACCTCTTCTTGGACAAAAGAACATTTCTTCCGCTTGACGAATAGTTGGTTCTCCCTTAGCACCTGAAAAACCGCCTTCAAGTGCTCGATGTGCTCCTCCATCGTGTTTGAGTACACGACGATATCGTCGAGATACACCACGACGAACCGATCGAGAAAGGGGTGGAAGAGCTTGTTCATCAAAGTGCAAAACGTCGCAGGAGCATTTGTTAGACCAAAAGGCATAACTAAAAAATCATTAGCTCCATACCTCGTGACGCATGCGGTCTTGGCCTCATCTCCTTCGGCTATCCACACCTAATAATATCCCGAGTGCAGATCCAGCTTGGAGAAGTACCTCGCACCTCCCAACTGATCGAACAAGTCCGACACCAACGGGATAGGGTATTTGTTTTTGACAGTCACCTTGTTAAGTGCACGATACAAATGAAGGCTTCCATCCTTCTTCTTCTGAAACAGCACTGGTGCGCCGAATGGGGCCTTAGACGGCCTAATAAATCTAGCATCGAGCAGCTCCTTCAGTTGCTTCTTCAACTCATCGAGCTCTGGCGGGGCCATGCAGTATGAGGCCATCGCATGCGATTTTGTGCCCGGCTCTAACTCGATGGCGTGGTCCACCTCCCTCCGCGGAGGTAGTCTCTTCGGAAGCTCTTGCGGCATGACATCCCCAAACTCCATAAGGACGTTGCTGATCTCAGGCGAAAGATCCCCATGCACGGGTGCCTCCTTCATCTTGAGCACCGCTAGGTATGTCGTCTCTCCATGCTTCACACCCTTCTTGAGTTGGATGGTGGAGAGAGCTTTCACCTTCGCGGACTCGCCTCGTGCAACATTCACCATGCACAGTGAGCCCTCCTCCATGATCCCGATGACTCCCAAGTGTGGCATTGGAACTGCTTTTGCCGAAGTCAGGAAGTTCATCCCTAGGATCATCTTGAAGTCGTCGAGAGGTGCGGCCATGAGACTGGTGACTCCCGTCCAATCTTTCGCCTCTATCTTCACACCTTTGGCCACCCCCTGCACGGGGCGAGCCGCTGAGTTGACCGCCTTCATCTTGCTTGAGTCATTCTCTAGCACCAGACACAAGCGCTGGACCTCCGCGTCCGAGATGAATTTTTGTGTTGCCCCAGTGTCAACCATCGCCCTCGTACTCTGGCCGTTGACCTTTACGTCCACGTACATAAGTTCACGATTCGGGGCTTTGGTCAAGACAGACTTGCTCTTCAAGGCATTGAGCAAGCGTAGGGCTCACATCTGAGCCCCCATCTTTGGTCCTTCATCCTCGGTCTCCTCGCCTTGAACCACCTTCACCCGCTTGCCTTTGTTCTTGCAGTCGCGGGCGAAGTGATTTCCTCTGCACAAGAAGCATTCTATTTTGCGCTCCGTATGGGGCTTCGCAAGTTGCTTGTCCTTCGACGGGGCCTCCTTTTTGTTGCCTTTCTTCTCTCCCCCATCACTTCCCTTGGTGGTGGTCTTTGTCTTGGGCTTGGACGTATCGTTCCATCGATACTCCATTACCTTCTTAGCTGCTGAGATGGTCGTGTTCAGGTCTTGGACACGCTGCCTCTGCAACTCTTGCGCCGCCCACGGTTGCAGACTGTCAAGGAAGAAGAATAGGCGGTCGTCTTCGCCCATGTTGGATTTGGAAAGAATGAGACGAGTGAAGTCCGCAACATACTCCTTGATCGACCCAATGTGCTTGAGTTGACGCAAGCTCCTCCTTGCCACAAACTCCACGTTTTTCGGGTAGAATTGAGACTTGATCTAGAATAGGCGGTCGTCTTCGCCCATGTTGGATATGACAAGCATGAAACGAGTGAACTCCGCAACATACTCCTTGATCGACCCAGTGTGCTTGAGTTGACGCAAGCTCCTCATTGCCACGAACTCAACGTTTTTCGGGTATAATTGAGACTTGATCTCCTTCTTGAGATCCTCCCAAGTCTCGATTGAGCACAAACCATTCTCCTTTTCAATGCACCTACGATGCCACCAAAGCATAGCATCATCAGTGAAATAAAGGGACGTTGTATTTACCTTATCGGCTTCGTCCTCGATGCAAATCGCCTTAAGGTACCACTCGATGTTCCATAGAAAGTTATCCACTTCATGTGCGTCTCGAGCGTCGTTGAAGGATTTTGGCTCTGGGTACTTCACCTTAGGTGTCGTCTCCCTACTCAAAGACCTATCATTGGCAATGACTTTCTCAAGAATAGCGGCTTTAGTCTTGAGTTCTTCGCACAGTTCAGCAATCTCCGCCTTCATAGCCTGGCGTTCCTCCTCGAACCCAGCCTGCATCTGGCGAAGTTTCTCTCGGAACGTCATGACGTTGACCACATCGCTCTCCAAACCATGAGAGAACTCTTCGTAAGCGGTTTGATTTTGCTCTACTTGCGCCTCTACGCCCTGCTCCAAGAGTTCTAAGCGGGACATCAGATAACCAAGGACCAGCTCCAACATCGACTCCTTGCTTCTGCCCCATCTGGTGTTCCTTTTGGGCGATGCGGGATGCTGGTTGTTGACAGTCTCGGATGTCGACATAGCTACGATCAACCTGGCTCTGATACCACTTGTCACGGACTTAGTAATTTTTTCTTCACTACGATCCGTGCGGCGCACAAACTTCCTCCTCAAAGACCCGTGCAAGCCTTCCCGACCGAACTTAGCTAGATCGCAAAAAAAATTAGAGAATAGTAGAACAAGATAGAAACTTGACGACTTCTTTATTGCTATTAGAAAAGCTTACAAGTTTTCAGTGGTATCCCATATTTATATTGCCTCAAGGGCTTACAGGAACCTTCTGGAATGAAAATATTCCAGGGATTATTCTCGTGAATATGCTAGAAATTATTCTCTATGTACAAAATTCTGGAAGCTTCTCAGATCTTGATGGGACCACAAAATATAGTGCGTGACAAGCAGCTACAGTTCAAATATTTTACCAGGTGAAAAAGAAAGCAAAAAGAAAAACCATCGCAGGCCTATACTTTCTTCTCAAGATTCATGTCGCTATGGCAGAGTTACTTTCTTCATTCCAGGAGAAACATCACCACCAAGGTAGCTGATCCATCCCCATTCTTACAGTAACCAGCAACAACATTTAGGTTTGGTCCTTCATAAACATCTGGCCTTCGAAGTTCGTGGCTCTGCAGAACTGCACTGGACATCATAACTGAATTAAGAAAAGTAGCTTTTCATACCACAAATTGTTAAAGAATCAGATTGGCACCCTTTATACATAATGGCAAGGGGTAAAGGTACAAGATAATATCAGTATTGTTTGTTAACTCCACCGCATAGTGATCTGTGAACGAACACATCTCATCGGTTGTTCTACTTCTCATCTCTAGCCATATTCACATCCTCCGGAGGACTAAGTCTCTCATTGTACATAATTTTTACAACCTTGATCTCCGGATGAATCTGATAGGATTGAAAGGTCCATGACGGATCTGCTTCCCAGTAATGGGAACGGGCGGCTTAATGTCCCAGCCTTCAATGTTCTTAGGAACACAAACATCAAAAAGGATCTGACTAAGAACCCCATGAGGATTAATGCTTGGAAGGTGAAATAAATCCCCCTTTTGCTCATCATGTAAAGAGCCAGATTCCTTAGTTTCGCTCAAGTCAATGGAACTTGGCAAGAAGAAGTGATCGCTAGGTCCGATTGCTACCCTTCTTAGGCTCTCATTTGAGTTCACCACTGATTTATGAAGATTGCAGACAGACTCTGATACCTTACTGCAGGAACCTTCAACTGCTGTCGTTTCTCCATTCATTTGCCTTCGTCGAATATACACTACAGTTGTCTTGGTTAGGAACTCAGTTACAGCAGCCTCATATTCAGCTTGGTGATACTTGTAATGAGCTGCATGACAGACAGAGGTTACTTGGAAATTATACAGAAACTTTGTATGAGCTGCAAGACTGACACAGGTTACTTGGAAAGTATACAGAAACTTCGTACCAGAACTGGATTTATAGCAGTTGGCCTATATTAATCATCTCAATAATTTGAGGAAATATTGCTCTAAAAAGCTCAAAACAGGACGAAAGCCTCGTTGTGCTAACAATACTTAAATTCGAAATTGTTTGCAAGTACTGCATCAGTGACTAACAAAACAATTCACTTTCAAATATTTCAACTAGATAATAAAGTAAGAGTGGAAGGTGTTCATACCTTGTCAAATAAACCTTCTTGTATTGGCAAGTAGAAAGAAGAGAAAGGGAGATTTTGGTTTGGTACAATATCAAGAGTTGGTTTTCTTACGAACTAGATTTGCTCCCAACATGTCTGCCACAAATTAAAGCAAGTTCCCACCCTCTCTTTCCTTCCTGAGAACCCACCAGAATTCTTAGTTTATCCACAAAACAACTATCCAACAATACCACGAGCCCAACCCATCCTTCACAATTACAACCCAATCAAGCTCTAATTCATTGGTTCGCGACTGAGCTTTGTGTCATGGGTTTGAGAGACTTTGAAATGAAGGCTTGGATTTGTGGATTCTTCAATCATATATCAGAATTCAGTTTGTACTGACTGCACAGTGCAGCAACTTCATAATCCTCTGTTCGTGATATCGTTGTAAAACAACATATAGATTGTCCCTCAAGGCCTTGTCCTGCATCAAGAAGTATGTCTCGGACGAGATTTAAAACTTGGCTGTGTAACCTAATTTAAACCATACCATAATCTATTCGCCTCTATAACAGTTTCAATGACCTATCTCTTCGAGGGTGTGTTCAGTTAGGCGGAAGTGTTCATGAAGAAATGGGATCTAATTTACATAGGATCAAGTTTCATCTCCCTCTCTCTCAACAACCAAACACAACCTGAACATAGCAATTCCTCCAAAGCCTTCTGTTTCATCTTTTTATTTTCTCTGGCACAATCAATCGGATTGAAACCAATCAGCCACTTATTTATTGAATGTCATTCAACTCTCTAAATCGTATGCTTTACTTTTAGGAGATCTATGACTTTATAGTTTTTATGCATTTAGGTGTCAAAAAATGTCTACAATAAAAGGGTTTTGTGCATCCTAAAGTTGCCAAACAATCCAAAGAGAACCAGAATATCAGCAAGTGATAGGAAAAATGAGTTGATGTGAAGACGGAAGTAAATTCACACTGACTTGTTCTTAACTTTTTCAGGGGGCAATGCAAAGACCAGGTGATATTTTACATAATAAAGGATTCAAAACTCACTCTTAACTTGTCTTTGGCTTAAAAACTCTAATTAGTTCAGAATGCACCTCTCCATTACGATTTCAAAATAAGCTATAGCTCTTATCTTGAGTCTCTCAGATTTTCTACATCTTGAACTGGTACCGGCCAACACAATACCTTTGCTTGGTTGTAGATTGATTCTAGTCAAAACGAAAGCGGCTAACATCTAAAATTCTTTGTTCTGATATGACACAAGCTCGATAAACAAATGTTTGCTCAAGTATACATATCCTTTAAGTGTGAGTCACTCGTCAGTTTCATGGCAGATACTTGGACATCATTGTGAGCATTTTACAGGTATAACTAACATTGCCTCTTCCTGTGCATTATTGTTTTTGTACTTTCTTTATACTTAGGTAATTGTCACCATAATATATGGCAGAAAAAGTTCCTGCCTTCAGAAGATACTTGTTCTGCTGCCAGTCAAACTGAATTCTTTTGACTTTGTGGAGTATAGTTTCTTGCTGAGTAAAAAGTTCCCAGCCCCAACTAGGGTGTGAACAGATATAGCATCTAGCTGTTTAAGGTCAGGTGGCAGATATACACTAGGCTGTGTGGGGACTTGCCCCTGATCAAGTCCGGCTAATTATCTGGCTAGCTACTTCCATGTAATCACCCCCCCCCCCCCCCCCCCCCCCCCCATTCCAATTTCAATAATGCCCTTGGTCCTTTACATGTAAATCCTGGCTCCACAACTGTTAAGGACACAAACTCCACTATTATGTACTATTTTAAGCAAGATAATCAGGATCAAATACAAGTGTTTGCAAACACTTCTTATTTGTCACTACTCGTGATAAGAAACATCTGTCATGAAAGTTAGCATTCCAGATAATATTTTAACCATGAGTGATATATTATATGGCTTGTTTATGATTGTCTCGATTTCACCCTGAGTTTTGCAAATGAAATATCCTTCAAAATATTTGTTATCAAATAACATAAGCAAAAAAGAAATATATTGTGAAGTGAAACAAAGTTGAAACTCACCTACATGGGGGGAATTGCTCCATTTTACCAGTTTTACATCACCACCAAGCTCCTGCAGATGTTGTGCAAAACTACCGACAATTTGAATGGGAGCGATCTCATCATTTTCTGAACAGAATATGAGATAAGGGCCCATGCTCTGCATTCACGATATCCACATATATTGAAACAGAAAATAGAAAATATAAATCAATCTAAAGCTTCAACCATAGCATAACTAATGAAAATAAGGAGATATCCTTACAACTGATGAGTACAGAGTCTGCCAATAATCAGCACGCTCTGCTTCAAATCTGTTTATGAAAAGGGTGTCAAGACCTGATGCAACGCCTTTTGCCATCCATGATACTACTCTTGGTATGTGGGACATTTTTAAGACAGATGGATGGAGCACGAATTTAGTGCCCACGTCACTAGTGAAATCTATAGGACCTGAATCATAAATTTGTCCACATATACAACCTCTTACCAGCTGATAATCATCCTGAAATATAAAAATTAAATGAAAGGAATAAGTATCTGTAAACACCTATCTCCACATAACTATATGGCGGCACTTTAAAGCTCTTTATTCAACAAATCATGATATTGTTGATATCAGCCTTAAAGCTGCTACGGGATACCAAGCTGATAGTTCCGTAAAATCTGGCAATCCCTCATCAGAATAACATAATGATACAAGATAGGGAGATAGAAAGAAATGAGAGAGGACAAGGAAAGGGGTGAGTGGGGTAGGGGAGTGGTTGTGTTAGCTGTCTCTATCAGACTTGACAATTAGCAACTTCGAGAAGTACAAATATCCAAGCTCATGTAAGCAGACTGACATGTGAACTATGCAGCAATCTAACAATTCTGCCAAATCCATAGCAGATAAAAGTAACGATATAAATCATTGTCAATCAATTCCATTGACATAGGCACGAAGGGTGAGATTTTTTTTTAGCACTATGGGATGAGAGTTCAATTGCAATAATGACAGGTGAATTAGGCATAATATGTATGACCTAATTTTTTCAACAATCTATTACACAAATGAACAGATGAAACATTTAGAAGACACTGAATTCAGGATTATGAGCATACCTGACTGAGTTGTCCTTCACACTTACCCTCGACCAACTGAAAATTGGGAACAAATTAGTTTTTTTTTCAGCAGTAAAGAAGTAAGAACATCCACTACTATTGGGCCATGAATATTTTACTAAAAAAAAAATTAATAAGAATAGGACTAAAGTATGTTATGAAAGGGCACATCCAACTATGAATAGCATACCTGCAGAACCTTGTACAAGCAACCTTTTGATCCTCCAGAGAAAGATGAGAACACGATAGGTAATGGCCTCACTTTTACTTCCTGTTACCCCCGTCAATACAAAAAGGATGAGAGTATATTAATGTTCACAACGATGAGATTAATAGTACTAATAAATGACATGCACATTGCCACTGCACCATGAAAATTCAGAATGTTTAATTTTGCAAATGATAACTTTATTATTTAGCTACTTCTGATTACTATCTTATGTGAACTAATGCAATTAAGTATGATGATAGTAATGAATATTAAATCCTAAATGGCAATCATGTAGATACTGCACATGTACAGATGGTCAGGAACTAGGGAAAAGCTAGAAACAAGTTGGTGACCCAATCATAAGAGCAACTCAGAGAGAATGTAACCATTATAGCTATAAGATGCAAGCAGAGGAAAGATATTATAAAGGACTGACGATCAATGATACCCAAATGTTTAGTTGTCAATCCCCTGGTTAAATCGGCCGGAAGGTAATTTTCATGGCCCCAAATCAATATGGGAAACCGGGGAGCCTGCTATCTGATTGGGTAGATCGACAGAGCTGGTCATGATGACCAAATGGTTATAGTTGGTAGGCACCTAAGTCACATTGCTAAACTGATGGCAGTTTGGTCGGGAGTCAAGTGAGTGACGGGAGTCAAAAGGAAGTGGAACCAATGGGACATAGTAGTTTCTATAATGTGGGAAGTGGAACCAATGGGACATAGTAGTTTCTATAATGTGGTTATCCGCACTATAGGAACCAGGTTCATGTCACAGGTTTACTACATGATCTTGGGAGGTGGATGGAGGGAACTTTGGTCAAATTCTCACATATGTCAAGATAAGGTAATAGGCTAGTAGACTTGGTAAGAAATCAGGGTAATGAGGATTTAGAAAAATCTAACCTAAAAGGAATTTGCCCAGAGCACAAGGAACTTGGCATAGTAGATGAATAATGCTGTATATACTGGTGTGCTACCAAGAAAAAGACACTCCTTGAGGTGCTATGGACAAAGAAAATGATGACGCTATAACCAAATACTCGAGACCAGTTTGATACATTGACAATTTCATTGTTCCAGCCATCATTCAAACTCAAGTCAAAAGACTAGAAAACAAAAAATTATAAACTTTGAGCAGCGCCTAATTGGTATAGTTTAAGGCATAGCTCGTCCAACAAGGGTACTACAGTGGCCCATCCAATTAGGCATATAGTAGACACCTGCTAGTCCAAGCGGACTGACAAATATGAGCATATTCATCATAGCGCAGGATTCTCCCACAGAGCATAAACTATCTTGTAAGATTATTCAAAATTATCTAAACATAGATCCCCAAGCTGTTCCAAGACTACAGTTACACTCACCTTAACTAGCTCGCTCAGAACCCCACAAGCTAGAGATGTGGCCTTCTCAGGCAAAAATCTGCACAAATGGAAGTAATCTAAGAGAAACTTGAAACAGCAAAGAATTATAAATTCAACTTTTAGCTAAAATTACTACGACTAGAGTATAGCACTGTTCTAAGCTAACTTAAATCCCCTTAATACAAAACAACTAGTTAAAGAGCAAACATGAGAGGAAAATATATATTTTACTTGTTTCCTTTCTTCACATGAGTACATGACAAAAAAGAACATATATTTTCCCTCCCAACAAGAAACAAATATATGATATCTATGATTTACCATGACGCCCCTACACTCATTAATGTTATTTATATATACCCACTAATTTTATTTATGTATACTCAAAGTAATTATCTGTAATATACCAACTAACATTATTTATCTATACATTCAAAATACTTATCTATATTTAGAACTGTATATGTGCATCAAACAGAGTAAGATATAAGAATTTTGTATATCTAAACAAATGTATATCTAAACAAACAATGCATATGGAAATACAATTTATGTATATCCATTCCCTAATTTCACTCATCTACCTTTCACACGTCCTCCTGCTACCACATGATCCTCCAAAAAAAAACATCGTACCCTCAAGCAGGTCCTCTTCATCCAGACAAATCACCTAAGCCCGAACTAATTAGACATTGTTAATGCATCCTACGCCTCGCCCTATGAAGCATAACACTCCAAAAAAATTCATATCCATGTCAAACATGTATTAGGCACGACACAAATACTCCAAAATACATCAAAGCATGGAATATCAGTGTCGTGTTCATGTCTTCGTATCTGTACTGTGTGGTGCCGTATTCGTATCTATGCAACAAAGGTGTTAATAAGTTATTTCCAAGTCTCGCAGCATTGTAGAAATTGGATTTGAAGAGTCCAAAAAGGGTTTTTCATAGCAGCAGATTAATTGTTAATGTGATCCATCCATTCTGAAATCTCTAAGGTGTGGACAATGTAAAGATGTGGATGTAATTTTATGACTTTTGTTGTAGTTGCAGATAACTGCTAATAAACAAGCTCTCTCCAGTTGAGAAGTCATCTCAATACATCAATAATTGAGGATACAGATAGCACAGACAACTATATCCAAACCTTGGCACTAGAATTCCACATTCATCTCACTCCAAGATTCAAACTTTTATACAGCTTCAGGGTGGGTCTGCTTGGATTGAGGGTTAAGAGAGTTAAGTGAAGGAAAGTTAAGTGAGGGAAAATAAAAACATTATTGATTTGAGAGTGGGGGTTTAGAAGGGAGGGTTATAGAGGGTTAAGTGAGGGTTTGTTTAACCCTCTTTTGTTTATTTTTTTAACCTTCCAAATCGGAGGGTTAACGAGGGTGATTGAGAGGTTTTGTTTAAAAAGTCATAAATATCTCTTATTTGTCCTATAAAATATTACGACTTTTTTCTCCATTTTTTTCTTGTTTTCAACATGCTTCGTAGCTTTCTCATTTGTGGAGATGTTTTGACAAGTTCTAATTAAAATTACAATCAAATTTAATTTTATGACATGTAATAAGGGTATTTTTGTAACTATCGTATTTTTATTAATCCTTCTCTCAATCAAAACCTCAAATTCAAACAAGAGTTATTAAACACACCCCACTTAACTATGCCTCCAATCCAAGCAAGGTTATATGTATTGACTCCACTCTCCCTTACTTAACTTTCCCTTCGCTTAACCCTACTTAACTCTGTTTTTTTTTCCCTCAATCCAAGCAGACCCTGTAAACCCCTGAATTTTCCAAATTATTAAATCTTGGATTTTTCCCAATTTTCTGGAAATTTTCGGGAATTTTCTGTAATTAAAATCAAGGCTTTAATTAATAAATGATTTTTTTAGTTGGCAATAAATAGTATTAAAATATCATGAAAATAATATTTTTGGGTGTAAAATGGAAAACTGGACTTGGGGTAATTTTCTGGGATTTTATTGGGTCTCAGACTTATTTTTAAAAGCCTAAAAACTATTTTTTATAATTAATTAATTATTTCTGTTATTATATTTATTATTATTATTATTATTTCTATTTTATTTTCCCAGTTTCGGGCCCGGCCCGGTCCAGTGGGCCGAGCCCAGTGCAACCCAGCCCAGCCCGGCCATAGGCTAGCGGGTCGGGCGGGTCGGTCAGACCCGAACCAGCGCCCGACCCGGAACCCGCCCGGTCACCCCTACCCAGTCCCCGTTCTCCCCGACTCCGGAAACCCCGCCGGAACTCGCGCGCCACCCGGCCACGCCCTCCTCCACGTCGCCTCCCCTCCGGATCCCGCGCCCACGACCGCCCGGCCGAGCCCCATCGAACCCCTATAAAATCCACCCATCACCGCCTCCTTTCTCCCCCCAAAACCAAACCCTAACCCTAGATCTACCCACTCCGGCAGCCCCGTCCGTCGATTTCCTCCCTGCGCCGACCACCCCGAGACCTCCGTCCCCTTCCCCGGCGCCGACGAACCCCCTCCTCCTATCCTCCGGACGACGCCGCTCCACCCGCCGAGCTCCCCCAGGCGTCCGCAGCAGCAGCATCCGCGGCTGCTCTCCCCTCGCCTGAGCCGCCGCAGCCCCGCCGTGACCTCGCCGACGGTCGACCAGCCCCGGCGTACCCTCCAGCAGCACCGGACACGCCGCGGACACGACCCAGACGCGGATACAAGCCCGGACACGCCGCTGACACGTCCAGGACACAGAATCGCGTATCGGACTCGAAATACCCCGATCCCGAGTCCGAGGCCTCCCCTCGGTACTCCTCCATCAGCTTCCCGGTAGGTGCCACTATCAGAGTGCACTGTCCCTTCCAAAACCACTCCCCTGTCCGACCGGGACTGACAGAATAAAGCTCTGTCAATCCCGGGATAGCTTAGAAATTTATAGGTTATGGTTAATTAGTAGATTAATAATTTGTTAGTTTTGGTTGGTTAATTAATTAACGATTTAATACAACGATCCTCAATACGTATATTAATTATATATATATAATAAAATAAAAACCTTATTAAATATTACGCAATTAGTAATTATTTAATTGATAATTTCCGAAATGATTTTTAGTACTTAAATACTAATTAGTAATTATCTAATAGATAATTTCCGAAATGATTTTTAGTATTTAAATACAAATTAGTAATTATTTAATATATAATTCTGAAATGATTTTCAGTATTCAAAATATAATATGTTAGTATTTAGATAGGTTTTTCCAAAATATTATTCTCTTACAAATTGATTGCTAAAAAAAAAAAAAACGATATTATGTTATTATAATCGTACTTTCCTATTTTTCTTATTAGAAACAAAACGATATTTTACCGTAAAATAAAAATATAATATTTTCTACGATAAAATAAATAAGTTTTATTATTATTAAAAAAGGGTTTTTGATTACTAAATTGCTATTACAAATTATTATTATTATTAAATCGATCGTTGGATTGAATCATTAACTTAGTTAACCAATCAAGTCAGATTAAAACCCTTTTGTTTAAATTCTAAAAACAGATTATTAATAATTGTAGGTCCCTGTAACTAAGGTTGAGACCGTCGCGACCTCTCACTCGCGTCACCAACCAACTCCAGGCAAGTTTCATATAATTCAAAACCCGTATTTTAGTTGTAGTTAAATATGTTGCATGTCATATAGATATTGGGACGACACTTGATTCACGGAACCGACTGATTGACTGATTGACTGACTCATTGACTCATTGATTATTGCCTTGGGAACTGGGGAGAAAAGTTAGCACCCGTGGTCAAAGCCCCCTTATTGCCTCATTGTGGATAGCTGAAGTCCAACCTCACTGGACTGACGCCGCACCGTGTTCACTAGAACACAGATTGCCTCCAACCCCAACCGGCCATGGGATGCTACATGTCTCAAAACACTTTTAGTGATTGTAGTTTGTCATCTTTTGCTTCATCGACATTTACTGTTCTTGTTTCATATTTGTTGCATACAAAAATATAAATATTGTTCAAAACTATCTCATTGCATCATTTTAATTATCGTTAAGATGCTGGAATTGGATATATGTTCTTGCTCCCTCCTGACTGGAGATTAACAATTTTAGGTGATTACGGTGACGATGAGGCGTATGACACCTTTTATGCTCCGGACCAGAGTACTGAAGCCCTAGCTGAACCTAGCCAGGAGGCCGATGTTTAGTTGTTTCCCTTTTATTTTTCCAAATTGTAATAATCAGGGTTGAAGTAATAACCCTGGACCATGTTTTGTTTGATCTTTGATTGTAAAAGAATTGCTCTTCCTGACTTAGCAATAAAATTGAATTTCCTTCATGTATTCTGGATGTCTGTGTGTTACTACGGATTGATACAGCTTACTGCCGCCGTCTCACATCGGTGCAGGCTGGGCATGATCCGACTGGACCCAGATTATTGGGATCGGGTCGTGACAGACCCTCAAGCTATCATCGAAGTCTAAGCAAACAGTGATCTCGAAACCAAATTAGAGATTCAAGAGTAATAATGTTCTCCAGAAATAAAAACTTTTCTACAGCTCCAAGCAAACATCAATCCAAAAACCAAACCAGGGATCAAAAGTAACAATTCTCCGAGCTAATCCGCACCAAAACCATCAAATTACAAGAGAAAACAGATCGACAACCCAAATTAGGGGTTCAAAAGTAACAATTCTTCCAAAGACTCAAACTTTTCCACTATCCTATCCGCACCAAAACCATCACATTCAAAGCGAAAATCGATCTAATAAGCAAAAATAGTATAAAAAAATGCTTACAGAGTGAGGAAATCGACATGGCAGACCAGGGAATTCCAGCCAAGGGACCCATAGAGGTCGACGTGGGCCTTCAGATTCCTCTCCTGGCTCGACAGCCAGGCGAAGATCACCACGATCCCGACCTCTCCTCCTCCGCTCTCCTTCCTCCCCCAGTAGAATCGACCACCATTCCCCCACATGTTTCTTACTTTAGGAATAAACTCAGACCCTAATTCGAGCTTCTCTGTATGGAAACCCTAAACTCGATAGAAAATAATAATAATAATAATAATAACAATGAGTCTAATGAGCTTCAAATAGAAGAGGAAGGGAAAGAAAGGAAGAGAGAGCTACTGTAGAGAGAGAGAGAGAGAGAGAGAGAGAATGGACTCCACGGTCCACAAAAGCTTTAATTTATCTATACGTTTTGCATATAAGCCCTTTAATATATTTCTACGCACATACAATTTTATACAATTTGAAAATCTATCTGTGCTTCGAAATAACTACCCATGTCCGTATCAAACCCTTGGATGATAAACTGGATATGTAACACTATTTGAACACGTCTGACAAAGTTTAGAATATTGACGGCTTCTATTTAAGTTTTCCAAATATATTTTATAATTGCTAATTGCGATTACTTGTATTTATTTGTTAATAAAAAAAATATTCTAAAAGTTGTTCGGTAACAAAAATTTAGAAGAAAAAAAAAATTTGAAAAGTACATTCAATTTTGTGATAACTTCTTAATTTAGGTGGTATGTTTTCGTCATCGACTAATTTTATTACTACATTTTAAAAAGCATAAGAAATTATGAATCCGATATTATGGAGTAATACATTATCCCAAACTATTATGTTATTTAATATATTATAATGTTATAAAAAATCAAACAAAGGAAAATATTTGACATAGATCATCCAACAAAATATTATAAACATGTCACTTACACCTATCATGAGCTTATTTAGTCTAGGTATTCTTAGTTCTACTTAGGGATTATTTAGTTGCATGTAAATAGAACTCTCTTGTAATAGTAGTTGTTGTAATTGTTGTTGCTACTATATTTGACTGCAATAAATGCGACTAAAATTTGGATAAGCATGAAAGTTTTATTTCATGAAATAAATATTAGAATGAGTGTAAATGCCACAAACAAATCCTACATTATTTGTATTTTGTTTGGTAACTTAAAATCGGATGGAAAATGGCTAGAATTTTGGAATTTTGGATTTTATTTCATTCATGGCTTGGTTTATTGTCCGCAATAAATCCATCCTTTCTCCTTGGATGTGAGCATGTGTCATGAAATTAGATTATTTTAATTCTTTTTTATGGTTAATGTCACATTCTGCTTCCAGAATACTGGATAAATATGGGAACTGGCATGGCCGATCGCACCTTACAGAATACCGAAGTAAACCGCAATGTGTTAAGGTTGTCTAGAAAACAGATGGGTAAACTCTAGCATGTTATGACGTCAGTCCTAAGATCGACAAATCATATTATCTCAATCCAACAACACAAATACAAGAGTATATCATACATGAAAGTAAAGAGGCGTCCCAAATTACATGTCACATATGATCATGAAGCTAGTGAATACAAAATGCTGCACTAGCAGAGTATAATAATGCATGATCAAATATACGAGCCATGGTCTAATATATACATCACGTTGACCGTAGTCTAAAAAATATAAGGAGCTAACTCTGCCCCTTGCTAAACACCACAAAATAAAGTAATCAAGATGAGGGATGGAAGAAGGAAACCCACTCGCGAGCTTCGGTCGTAATCCTACGAGTGCGAGCCATCTTGCTGCAAGTGCGGTGGATCCTGGTTCTCTTCGGGGTAACCTGGCCATGCAAAGCCAGTGGGGTCAGAACCCCAAGCAACAAGTACCACAAAAGAGCTCGAGGTGATAGACCAAACACATCATAACATAAGCAGAAAGAGATAATAAGAAATAAATGCTGATCGAGACTTGTACGGTACCAATATACTTGTCTCAAAAATAATACTGGAAGAACTGATAACAAGTGCAAAAATGAAAGTAAGGCGACGAGCGGCAAGAGAGCATAGGAACTACTCTGGATCGGGACAACAACCCTTAAACCAAACAAGAACCGGGGTTGCAGACCTTCACCCGAGCAGAAGTTAGCACCCTAACCACTCGCCGAAAGAAAATAAAACTAGAAGAGCGACCTATAATGAAAGTAACATCATTCATCGTACGTCCAAACAATTTTACGGCTTGCTACGATTAACTAGCTAGGGTTGTCACAGACATTAATTACTAAATGCATGTTTTAAAAATATTGCTACCACCGAAACTGTAGTTAACCCGGATGGCCAAGGGTACGCTTGTCTAGTAAACTTAAATACATATTCAAACATACAATATCATAACTTGTTACTTATCATAAACAGAAATTGAACTTATAAGCATAAACTTAAAATTGTAATCATAAACTTGCTTTATAAACTTGTCTTGTAACATAAACTTGTATATAAACTTGTCTTGTAAGTGCCGCAGCACGCGTAAACTTGGTCAGTCATGGAGCCCTTGCCTAGCAGGGTTGTTCCATGATGCATGGGGCCCTTAGAGACCGGGGTAGCTGTTAGCGCAATATTCTTCCCTCCCAATGATCTAGGTAAATCTTATCTTGTTTAATCATTACCAAATTATTTCAAGTTCTCGAGTCATGGACACTTGAGAACTCCCTAAAATGACGAGTCACGTGTACGAGCTTTTCATGAGTTATCGTATTCGCGACACGTGATACATTGAACAATACTCACACTCGATTGTCCGATGCCAAATGTAATAGATTTTCATACACAAATATTTTTACGATGTCGTGGGGATTGTGAACTTGTACATAAACTTGTCTCGTGAACTTATATGAAAAACTTGTCTGGTAACATAAACTTGTATCGACATAAGGAAGCACACAACAATAATCAATAAAAGAAGTTACTAAATGAACATAATTAAAGGAAACACAAAATGCACACAAGAATTTTTGGCCGCATGCACCTATTGGCCGCATGCACTCACTTGTCGCATGCGCTCACTGGCCGCATGCACCCAATTGCCGCATAGACTCACTTGTCATATGTACCCAATTGTCGCATGGACTCACTTGTCGCATGTTAAGGGTTAAAGTCTACTCCTTAGGACAAGTGCTGGGTGATGGGTCAATAAAAGAAGTGTCGGTGAAGTGACATAAAGTGATTGATGTAACAGCCCGAAAAGTGTGTCAGGGAGAAAAGACAATAATCATAAAAAGATGTGCCAAATAGTTCAGAGTCATGCGTTCAAGAAAAATAGCTCGTGGCCGCATAAACTGTCTGTTGCATAAACTGCTTGCCGCATAAACGCCCCTCCTGGACTTAGCAAATTTTTTATTCGTTCAGCGAGTGAAAACACAAGCATTTCAAGAATTAGCTCCAGAACACTTTATGTAATGTACAGTCATGCATCCAACAAGATTGACTCATGCTGTCAATATGCGACAAAGAGTTCAGGCCTATAGAAGCATGAAAAATGTGCATCCATACGATCGATGTCCATGTGCCCCCAAATAAAACTCAATGGACGTCGGACCGCATGGACACCATAAGGCACAGAAAAGGGACACCCATGAGGTCCAAACGAGCGTCCTGACAACTGGCCGCAGGTCGACCTGACATGACGTTCTGACAACAAAGATGGCACCTGACACAGAATCCTGACAAAAAGAATTTTCCTGGTCGCCTCGAAGGACGAGAACACACTAAGAGGCAGAAGTCCCAAGGATAGTGCAGAGACACATGGACAAGACGACAAAAATATCCAATGAGGCTCTAGCCCATGCGTCCCAGACTCCATGTGTCCCATGCGACTCTGGCACATGCGTTCCATACTCCATGCGGTCTATGCGTCTTTGGCCCCGTGTGTTCCATACTCCGTGCGTCCCGTGTGTCTTTGGCCACGTGTGTTCCAGATTCCACATCGACCAAGTCTTGTTGTTACAACTGAGTGGTTCTCTCCATCCAAATAGCGGCCACGTGTTCATTTCATCAAGTCGCGCCTACAACAGTTGAGAACCGCCCAGATACTCAGCAAATAATAAAATACTAAGAAATGTCCACGTGGCAGCGGAGCCCGGATTCTCGTGCATAGCTGTAGCACCCTTCCGTTAAGAGGGAACACGTGGCAAACTCCGCCATCCATGTGGTCCGAAATTTATGCGGCCACAAATATGACTACAAATAGTAGGGTAGCATACCCGAACGAAAGGCTGGCTGGATATCTGCGGATTTACACTCGAGCAAGAAAGAAGAGCTTCTGCATCAAATCGGCCATGGAGTAAAGAGAGTTTCTACACTTCTAACCATCCATTGTCTACTTAAATTGTCTTCGAGGACTACTCTATACTTTTTTATAGTTTCTTAATCAAATCCAGTTCTTCCAATGCTTTTTTTGATTTAAATGGCAAACATGATGGCGACTCTGCTGGGGATTTCTGTCACGACCCGCACCCGGTTTAGGGGCACGAGTGCGTGGGTACGTCCAGCCTACGCCGCAGCATCGGCGGTAGAACGCTGTCTAGGTCATGTAACTATCTAATCAAACTCACGTGAATACCCAACTCCATAAGGAGACGTGGATATCATAAAATAATGCTAGAAATACTCAATCACATAAACTAAAGCACGATGAGATATCAAGGCAAGCAAGAAATACAAGACAAGTCTAACGACAAAATAATCATACCTGCAATCATTAACTTCCAATCCCCAAGTGTGTCGGAACCAGTCTACTAAGGTCACAGTCTGGAAAAATATTTTCCAGTCAGGAAGGAGCAAAGTACATCTCTAAATAGCAGTTCTATATAAATGACATAAACTATGTAGCAGTTCTAGATGGAAATATACCAGATGCATGTATAGGTACGAGAAATATACAATGAAAGAAATACTGGAAATACTGTAAGTAAATACAGGAAAAGAAACAATATGTCAATGAGCAAGAAACCTATGACTAAGTGTGTGAGTACTAGCTTTAACATGTGATCGGCTTGGGAACTTGATCAGGCTGGTTACATGTGATTAGCTATGATTCATGGAAGGTCAGACTAACCGTTGGTTAGCTATGATGCATGTAGAGGTCAGGCTAATCACACGTAACAGCTATGAAGCATGGAGATGGTCAGGCCGCACCCGACGTGAGATGTGGGGTGAGCTATGATGCATGAAAAGTTGGGTATGATCACATATCTACACTAAAATACTCTCCACCCCCGACTGGTATAGTAGATCCAATCATGGTACGCTATGGCACGGGATTCCCTAGGGAGGTAGCAAATCTCTCCGGGTCTCAGTGTCTGTACATGCACAAGATATCAAGGAAACAAGTCTTGTACAAGCTACACCATGAATAAGGAATAACATCTCATGACGAGATCCGTGTATACCAATCCGTGTAACCAACGTGTCAAGAACATGGATATTTACACTAGATACAGTGAACATAGGAGATATCATAAATTAGAAACTAATCAGAGAATGTACTCGCCTTGGGTCCTTAGCTGGTAATCACTGATGTCCTGTTCCAGAGCATCCCTGGATGAACCAACAGTCCTATAAACAGATCAAAATTATAACACTCGTATCAGATGCTACACTAACACACAATCAAAAACATCGAACTCAGGGCCGTGCCAGGTATGGCTCTAGTCAACTAGGATCATCTAGTAGGGATACGTAAAACACATTACACTTATTAATACTTACAATATTTTATACATGCACCAAATTAAATGTATTTACAATATATATATATATTCCTTTTTAAATACATATTTGATTTATACTAGTTGAACATTATATATGTATACTCATATATATGCCAAAAATATATTTTAGAATATATATATATATAGTCAACATTATCATTTAAATATACTAATACTAATACACCAAATTAAATTTATACTAGCATATACTTTTTATTAAATAGATATTATATAAAATAATCCAATATATATATATATATATATATATATATATACAAACCAATTAGAAATATTGAGAATATATTGAGTATACTAAATATGCATATATACATATACCAAATTAATTATATATACTATATATACGTATTTACATGTCTATCAGTTATTAATATATACATATACAATATACAATACATATATACATATTAACACTATATGATACATAATTAAAATACATACACATACTATTAAATACATATGCATACACATACATTATACTAATATACATACTAATAAACCATACATATACATGTTAACTAACACATACATATACAATGCTAATTAAACTATACATATACATGCTAATTAAACTATACATATACATGCTAATTAAACCATACACATACATGCTAATTACAGGGAAAGGGAAGAGGGAAGGAGCTCACAGTGGCTTGGCCGGAAATGGAGGAGCTGGCCGGCGGGTCGGGGTGCTTGGCCGGGCTGTGCAGCGGACCGCCGGAGGGAACGAGGGGATGTGGTGGTGGTGATGGTTGTGCTGCCGGATTGATCGAGGGGAGATGGGTGGCTGTGCTCGGATTCGAGGGCCTGGCCGGGGAGGAGATGCTCGGGGATGCGAGGTGGTGGACCGAGGTGCTTTGTCGACACCACTTCTCATGTCCAACTCGGGCAATTGATCCATAATTGTTCCTCATGAGCAATCAATTGAGCACTTGGCGCACAAGAACAGAAAACCAATTTTTGAGTTACAACAAGAATTGATCGTAAATGATCAATCAAGACGAAAATAAAACCGGTCAATCGGTAAGAATGCAGAGATTAATCTTAGTTCCTACTGATCGAATTCTTAGTTTGATCGATGTATCTTGATCCCAAACCGACAACATCAATTTCTCAAATCAATCAAATCCACATGATCAATATCGATCATTCAAAAATCATTTGAAAGGAAGAATTAGTGAAGATAACTTGCCGATCCTTGTTGTCAATTGCCTCATCGCTGACAGTCCCCACACTCACCGAAAAACTTCGGTCCTCGTCGGAGGTCATCACCACCGTCACTGATGTACTCAGCAACTGGAAACCATTCTTCAGGGTGCCGTTGATCCGCGCGTCTCTGCCACACGCCACCGTCGAAGTCGCTTCCGAGAAGGAGTGAAACGCCGTTTGCCGTGGAATGATGCCTCGCCGGAGCTGCTACTGCTCTAGATCCTCGATCGGGGAAGGACCGCCTGAAAAGATCCCGCGGTGGAGAAGATCGCCACCGCCAGGTCGTCGTCACCTCGTCGGTGCTCTGGTTTCAGACCGTCGCTTCCATGGCTGAGCTCGAGATCTCGAGTTTAGACTCGCACGCAGAAGAAGGGAATTTTTTGTAGGTTTAATCCACAGAAAGGTTTGTGGGTTTGAATAGAAGAGTGATGGATGGTTGGGCTGGTATGTGGGCTGAGCCCAAGGCAATAAAATAGATGGAAATATTTTGGAAATGAATTTATCATGAAAAAAATAACTAGTCCTTCAAATAATTTTATGATTTCAAGCCAATAAATATTTGAAGCTAGAGAATTATATATATATATCATTATTTATCTATTTAATTTATAATAAATCGACATTAAGGAAAATTGATTTTTTTTTTAAAAGATTTTAAATCACCTTCTAAAATCAAACATTGTTCGAAAATCTAATACTAAAAATTCAAGGAGAAAAATATCTTATAAACTTGATATTTAAAAAATATTTAAAAATCTAAATATTTCGGGAATTTGGAAATCGGAGGTTACAAGTCTACCCACCTTAGAAAAATTACGTCCTCGAAATTTAAGATCCTCAATAATTGTCTTTACTCATCATATTATTTCTATCAAAATTAAATTTCAAACCAAATAATCATGAAGTAATTCCATATTGTTATTTTACAACCTTTCAAAATTCTATAACATCATATTCCTGAAAATCTTCAAGTTTAAAAATCAATCCCCTTTTTGTCATAATCTCCTCCAAACATTTTAAGTTCGTATCTAAATACTCCAGGATTTTAATATCCAATCCTCCAATTGAAATCCAATCAATGCATATTTATAAAAAAAATCGTATCCCAAAATTTAAATTTTAACCACTAATCCATCAATCATCTTACTCCTCTAACTCAAATTCAATTGATGCTTATTCAAATCTAAATTCTCCTCCCGAGAATTGAATTCGATACCATTCCATTAACGATTTTATTTCCCGGATTTCTTTTTCCTCAAATACTCAACGATGCGATACTTTCAGAATCTTCAATGCAACATTCATAATATAAAATTTCAAATTTCTATCTTGTCATCAAATAGATAAAATGATAATCTTCCAAATTTTCTCAATTTTAATAATCAATCATATCAAGACCTTAATAAATCCTCAATTTTGCCCCTGTGAATTTCTTACTTCTACATTTAAGTTAATGTTTATCCTCAAATTTCAATCATACCTCAATTTTCGCAAAATTAATGATCCATCAACTCTGTTATAACAACCCCTAAATTCTTTATTTAAATTAATGCTCATCCACAATTTAATCCTCTTGTCTCTTTTGTCGGTCATAACCTTGTCATAGATCTTTGATATGGTCAAAACCCTCATGATCATGGTTTAAGAAAATTCTACCTACAGCCATGCAATCTAAGAAAACTATATAGGTCATGTATCTTTTGTCATGGTATTTCAGTCTCTGTCAGGGTGTACTACTAGTTATATCCTAACAAGAAAATCAGGAATACGAACTACAGCACTAGGGAAATCAATCAATCAAGAGACGGGAACATTTGGAAAAAGAAGAACCTGCTACCTTATTACTTGTAGTATCTACTATCTCTAACAACACTTAACTCTAGCACATTCACTAACTAATTCCTATTCCTGTACACTGGTACCCATATCAACTAATCATTAATCCACAAGATCCATAAATATATCCGTATTGCACACACCTGCTTATTAATACTTAAATCTGATACCAAGATTCTCTAATATAACCATGGTTCAATAATGCATCCAAGTCTGATACCTCTATCTCTTTTAATACCACACTCTCTGTCGGTTCTCGTTCCTACTACAATTGTCCATACTAGTCGTTCTTATCACTCAAATATACGTCAAGTGCAACACCATACTAAATACTGCTATTTCCAATACAATTTTAGATGAACACCCAAGTCAGTCTGCGGTGCCATCTCAATCATGCTCAAGTCACCAGATCCTTACACGTGCATATCATCTACTCCTATATTAATATTCATATTTCTCATCTACCATAAATTTAATCCTCAAAAAAATAATCATCAAGGTTTAACTTCTCGATCAACTTAAAATAAATGTATATACTTTCCTCAAAATCAGAGACTCAACATCGAAATAAAATTTAATCACTTCTAAAATCTTTGTAGCCTTAACCATGTTTATTGAATTCATATTTGAAATTCTCAAAAATTTAATGACGTAATCTCAACTCCTCACTTATTCTAAAAATAAAATTTTATTTCCACCTTTTAATTTATAACTCCACAAATGTACATATCAGTGCTCACGGTCTCTGATACTCAAGGTGCACTCAATGCACCTAGTGTCTATAACTGTGTACTAAAATTGTACTGCCTGAATCACTTGCACCATTATCTCCAATGATCAAAGTTATCATCACCTGTAAAATTTCTTTCATGATTTTCAATTTATGTCAACTGGTATATCATCCGATTATCATCACGCAGAGTGCTTACTGTTTTGAGCGTCGTTCTCGACTAATCCTCGATATAGAACCATTAGCACTCTTGGTATTATATCACTAGTTTCATTAATGGATTATCTCATCAAGCTCATTAGAACTCATGTTTACCTGTACCTTCTATAACACTCATGTTTCTTTACTCTCATGGGCATGTATATGGTTCCTCATCTCAATTGTTGTATATGTATTTCCTTTTAACCTTTTATAGCCTGTTAAACTAGTCCGTGATACGCTTCACCATTTTTATTACTAATTCCGATATGTCTCTTCTCATGACATCTCATGATTACTCCTCATGCATATATATTTCTTTACCTTTAGCACGCCCGATATCAATCATCAGATTGAACATCATGCTCCATTAATTCTCAACACAATTCCTGGATACTTAATCGTTTACATAGATCACTCAATTACATAATCATGATTATCCAGGACGGGTAATTGGCTCTGATACTAACTCTGAGAACTATCACTGATACTCTATACTCTCCTTAACTCTCAGTCTCTAATGACACTTATCCCAGAACCATTGGCACAAGGTATTATGCTAAGGGCTAACTCTAGATTAAAGCCTACCGCTCACATGTCCAACTAAGAAACACTTACAAGTCACACTCAGTCAAACTAATACAAGACACAACCAAAATTGTAAGTCACTAATTATCACACTAACAAGGATCCTTAAAGAAATAAGGCTCAAAAGAACTGGGTTAAGGACTGAAGGTATCTTTACTGCTAGTAAAGAAAAGAAGCGATGGAACAAGTCCTGGAATAACAGAAATAGATAAGTCTTGAGATGATACTTTAAGAACCAATTTAAGATACAACCTGATAATCATACACGTCTGTCTGAAATCATGACACTCAGAATCCTCGCCACGCCAGTAAGCATAGATGCGATAAACGATAGGTTTCGTAACTAAGGTATGCAACTCTATAATCATGTCATCTAGAATCTTCGCCACGCCAACCGGTATGGCTGCGAGAGACTCTAAGTTTCATAACTATAGTATGTACATCCAAGTCAGGTTCCTACGTTCTCGTCACCACAGCTAATATGGCTGCGATAAACTCTAGGGTCCATAACCAAAGTAGACGTTTTACCTTTCTCACTGTCCTCATCCATATATGTCATCAGATGATATAGTAAAATTTAGTCCGTAAAATTTATCTCGGCATGAAATCAACTCTACAATGAAACCAAGATTCTAATTTTAATAATTGATCAAAAATAATCAAATTCAATATTAATGAGTGAGGACGGACGGAAACAAGGCGAAGGATTTAAAATTAGAAATTATAATAAGATTCTCAAGGGTCGTCCCAGGAATCTCTCAAGAATTTGTGATTGAGTATCCTCTCTCATCCTAGTATCCTATATCCTATATTCAATAGCAGGTACGCAGTAGTACAACTATGACGTCGCACTACCACGACATCGCACAACTAGCGAAGTCTGACCTGCATGGGCCACCACTAAAAACGTGTCACGACCCGCACCCGGTTTAGGGGCACGAGTGCGTGGGTACGTCCAGCCTACGCCGCAGCATCGGCGGTAGAACGCTGTCTAGGTCATGTAACTATCTAATCAAACTCACGTGAATACCCAACTCCATAAGGAGACGTGGATATCATAAAATAATGCTAGAAATACTCAATCACATAAACTAAAGCACGATGAGATATCAAGGCAAGCAAGAAATACAAGACAAGTCTAACGACAAAATAATCATACCTGCAATCATTAACTTCCAATCCCCAAGTGTGTCGGAACCAGTCTACTAAGGTCACAGTCTGGAAAAATATTTTCCAGTCAGGAAGGAGCAAAGTACATCTCTAAATAGCAGTTCTATATAAATGACATAAACTATGTAGCAGTTCTAGATGGAAATATACCAGATGCATGTATAGGTACGAGAAATATACAATGAAAGAAATACTGGAAATACTGTAAGTAAATACAGGAAAAGAAACAATATGTCAATGAGCAAGAAACCTATGACTAAGTGTGTGAGTACTAGCTTTAACATGTGATCGGCTTGGGAACTTGATCAGGCTGGTTACATGTGATTAGCTATGATTCATGGAAGGTCAGGCTAACCGTTGGTTAGCTATGATACATGTAGAGGTCAGGCTAATCACACGTAACAGCTATGAAGCATGGAGATGGTCAGGCCGCACCCGACGTGAGATGTGGGGTGAGCTATGATGCATGAAAAGTTGGGTATGATCACATATCTACACTAAAATACTCTCCACCCCCGACTGGTATAGTAGATCCAATCATGGTACGCTATGGCACGGGATTCCCTAGGGAGGTAGCAAATCTCTCCGGGTCTCAGTGTCTGTACATGCACAAGATATCAAGGAAACAAGTCTTGTACAAGCTACACCATGAATAAGGAATAACATCTCATGACGAGATCCGTGTATACCAATCCGTGTAACCAACGTGTCAAGAACATGGATATTTACACTAGATACAGTGAACATAGGAGATATCATAAATTAGAAACTAATCAGAGAATGTACTCGCCTTGGGTCCTTAGCTGGTAATCACTGATGTCCTGTTCCAGAGCATCCCTGGATGAACCAACAGTCCTATAAACAGATCAAAATTATAACACTCGTATCAGATGCTACACTAACACACAATCAAAAACATCGAACTCAGGGCCGTGCCAGGTATGGCTCTAGTCAACTAGGATCATCTAGTAGGGATACGTAAAACACATTACACTTATTAATACTTACAATATTTTATACATGCACCAAATTAAATATATTTACAATATATATATATTCCTTTTTAAATACATATTTGATTTATACTAGTTGAACATTATATATGTATACTCATATATATGCCAAAAATATATTTTAGAATATATATATATATAGTCAACATTATCATTTAAATATACTAATACTAATACACCAAATTAAATTTATACTAGCATATACTTTTTATTAAATAGATATTATATAAAATAATCCAATATATATATATATATATATATATATATACAAACCAATTAGAAATATTGAGAATATATTGAGTATACTAAATATGCATATATACATATACCAAATTAATTATATATACTATATATACGTATTTACATGTCTATCAGTTATTAATATATACATATACAATATACAATACATATATACATATTAACACTATATGATACATAATTAAAATACATACACATACTATTAAATACATATGCATACACATACATTATACTAATATACATACTAATAAACCATACATATACATGTTAACTAACACATACATATACAATGCTAATTAAACTATACATATACATGCTAATTAAACTATACATATACATGCTAATTAAACCATACACATACATGCTAATTACAGGGAAAGGGAAGAGGGAAGGAGCTCACAGTGGCTTGGCCGGAAATGGAGGAGCTGGCCGGCGGGTCGGGGTGCTTGGCCGGGCTGTGCAGCGGACCGCCGGAGGGAACGAGGGGATGTGGTGGTGGTGATGGTTGTGCTGCCGGATTGATCGAGGGGAGATGGGTGGCTGTGCTCGGATTCGAGGGCCTGGCCGGGGAGGAGATGCTCGGGGATGCGAGGTGGTGGACCGAGGTGCTTTGTCGACACCACTTCTCATGTCCAACTCGGGCAATTGATCCACAATTGTTCCTCATGAGCAATCAATTGAGCACTTGGCGCACAAGAACAGAAAACCAATTTTTGAGTTACAACAAGAATTGATCGTAAATGATCAATCAAGACGAAAATAAAACCGGTCAATCGGTAAGAATGCAGAGATTAATCTTAGTTCCTACTGATCGAATTCTTAGTTTGATCGATGTATCTTGATCCCAAACCGACAACATCAATTTCTCAAATCAATCAAATCCACATGATCAATATCGATCATTCAAAAATCATTTGAAAGGAAGAATTAGTGAAGATAACTTGCCGATCCTTGTTGTCAATTGCCTCATCGCTGACAGTCCCCACACTCACCGAAAAACTTCGGTCCTCGTCGGAGGTCATCACCACCGTCACTGATGTACTCAGCAACTGGAAACCATTCTTCAGGGTGCCGTTGATCCGCGCGTCTCTGCCACACGCCACCGTCGAAGTCGCTTCCGAGAAGGAGTGAAACGCCGTTTGCCGTGGAATGATGCCTCGCCGGAGCTGCTACTGCTCTAGATCCTCGATCGGGGAAGGACCGCCTGAAAAGATCCCGCGGTGGAGAAGATCGCCACCGCCAGGTCGTCGTCACCTCGTCGGTGCTCTGGTTTCAGACCGTCGCTTCCATGGCTGAGCTCGAGATCTCGAGTTTAGACTCGCACGCAGAAGAAGGGAATTTTTTGTAGGTTTAATCCACAGAAAGGTTTGTGGGTTTGAATAGAAGAGTGATGGATGGTTGGGCTGGTATGTGGGCTGAGCCCAAGGCAATAAAATAGATGGAAATATTTTGGAAATGAATTTATCATGAAAAAAATAACTAGTCCTTCAAATAATTTTATGATTTCAAGCCAATAAATATTTGAAGCTAGAGAATTATATATATATATATTATTATTTATCTATTTAATTTATAATAAATCGACATTAAGGAAAAATGATTTTTTTTAAAAGATTTTAAATCACCTTCTAAAATCAAACATTGTTCGAAAATCTAATACTAAAAATTCAAGGAGAAAAATATCTTATAAACTTGATATTTAAAAAATATTTAAAAATCTAAATATTTCGGAAATTTGGAAATCAGAAGTTACAATTTCCTTCTCTACTGTTGAGAAGTTAGTGACACAATCCGATGCGGCCAAGATCGGCTCGATGCAAAAGATCCTGGTGGTCCGCTTCGACCAGCAAATGTTCGAGGATATGCTCTCCGAGGAAAGTGCTAATCCTTCGCCAAGGATAGCGAAGCCAAAGAAGACCCGCAGAACGTGGGTGGCCAAGGCCGATGCGCTCCACACAGTTGTGGATCAGACGCTTCCAGCCTCTCACTTTGTTGCCAATGACGGTCGTCGGACGAACACCCAGAACGTCCATGTCTATGCCGCATCTTGGGCTGACGCAGAAATTGTTCAGCACCCAGACTCTGGCAGAGAAAAACACTACGATGCCAGACGTTCTGGTGCTGAGGCAGCTTCTATGCGGCCAAGGAGGAGGCCGCATAAGACTGCCCATGCGGCATCAACTCATAGCCGCAGATAGACGGCCGCACGCGGCCTTGATAGCAATAGAACCTCAATTTTCGATCGTATCTCATGCGGCACAGATCCTATGCGACCCACTGAGAATGGTAAAAATCTAAATCTGGACTATTTATACTACGCGTCTGCGGTTGCTAAGCTGAAGAAGTCCAGGACAGTGCGATCCCGTCAAGCTCAAGCAACTGCTCAGACGATCGACCGCCAACAGGTATCGCTAACTATTACGCGAGCCTCTGACAGAAAGTTGTACAGGAATGACCCATGCGTCCAACCCACAGGGATCAATGGACAGGGTCAGTCTCAAAAGTCTTCCACTAGTACCTTAGGACAAGTTCGTGTACGAACCCCAGGCCAGGAAGCACATACAGCACATGCACATCCGTGTGCCCGGGATACCCGGACTCACAAAGAGGATACAAAGGTAAAACATCATTCACATGATGTGCGCAACATGATTACTCACAAGCGCAAAGCAAGGAAATAACTACGGCATGCAACGTGCTCTCTCCAAGGTACTGCTGCACCAACATCATTATCAACTGATGCTGCAATAAAGCGACAGTACCCACAGACAAACAATCATCCTTCTAGCGATTGAACCAGAAAATACCTACCCGGCAACAACCCGGAGATCAGGTGCAAGTACCAAAGGAGGAGGAGTTGCCCTTCGCCTCATGCTACTCAACTGAAAGCCACAAAGGGAAGAAAGAAGTAAAATACCTCCAGTCCGGCGCTCTCTACCACTGCATCGTGAAGGCGACTACTCAGAGGGCTGATGATGGCACCTACGAAAGGCGTCTTCCAAGGCACCCGCTCAAGGAAGAAGTTGTCAGCCCCTGGGGTAGTTCTTCCTCAGAACCTTTGGGGGTGGCCCAAGTTGGGGGTAGTGTTCCCCTGGACGTACGCGATAACCCGGCGTTCCGAGGAGAGAACGATTCCCAAGGAACGGACTCCGAGATCCCGGAGGGTAGCTACCCCCATCAAAATGACACAATCTTCTACATTGGGGGTAGTATCCCCTCCGAATCCGAGGAGGGCACGCCGTCTCCCGCCCTCCTTGAAGACTACTCATTACGACGGTATAAGATAGGGAGCACGACATCCACCACCCCATCCGTTTTTTCCTGCGTGAGGATGTTGTACATGGACGGAGACGGCCATGAGGCCCCCAATGACCGGTACCACCTCGAGGTTCTCGAGGCCATGATGCACACAATGAGTGCATCAATACAAGCTCCAACCCAGACGATGCTAAAAATCAAGGTAAAAATGGCCTCCCAGCCAGCAAGGGCCTCTGGGCAACCAAACTTGGACCCCGCGACCAACAAAGATTCAAACACGACTGCTCCACCCATGGGCGGTGATCCTCTCCTACCTGGCTCGTCTGCACCTTCTGCAAGACATGAAGCTAAGGAAGCAAGGAGGGAGGTCCGAGAACTCCGTGCTCATTTAGATTTCATGAGCAACCGGGTCTCACTCCGTGATCTGGGGGTGCAGCAACCATACCTGATAGAATGGAGGGATGTACCATATCCGCCCAAGTACAAGCCCTTCAACATAAACACGTTTGACGGGAAGTCCTCCCCTCGCCGCTTCATGAGCTACTTTGAGATTACAACGGGACACTTACCCCGCAGCGACGCTATCCTTACCAGGCTCTTCGTCGGGTCATTGGCAGGGGGTAACTTTCGACTGGTTCTGCAGTCTCGAAGATAACTGAATCCCATCATTTGATGACCTCAAACGTCTGTTCCTTAACAGATACTATGAGGCAAAAAACGATATGACGATGTCTTCTCTGATGGACGTCGCCCAGGGTGAGAAAGAACTGACACAAAACTACATCGAGTGGTTCCGACAGGCCGTGCTAAGGTTGCCTCCTGGCAATCCCGAGGCCACAGTAATGAAGATGTGCTCGAAAAATATGCTTCCGACAATCAGCCTCTGGATGGGCGAGAGCCAATTTAAAGACTGGTCAACATTCATTGTAAGCGCCGTCAACGCTGAGAAAAAGCTCAAGGACGCTCGGCACTTGGGGATCCATATCCCTACTGCCAAGGAAAAGGGCAAGCATCCCAACAATAGCAACAACAACAATAATGGCGATAATAGCAGCCGCGATGGAAAGGAAAAATAGGTTATGGTCGCTACCTTGACCAAGAAGTCTGAACAAAAGCCAGCAGAGCCTCCAAAACTAAAGGAGACTTAATCTTTGAAGATGTTGATGTCAAACCCATCTTTGATATGCTGATGCAGGGAGGCAAAATTTGGCTTTCCACGTCAGACGTCAGCCTGAGGCGGCAGAAATTGCCAACCCAAAGTATTGTCAATTCCACCGCTACGTCCATCACCTGACGCAGGAGTGTTATACCCTGAAGCGGTACATCCAACGTATGATAGATACCAAGGCTCTTTCTCTGGACTTTGACGATGTGACGGTCGTCGCCAACATTGTGTCCCTCCAATTTGGTAACTTTCCACCGACGGAAGCCCAAGACGGAGTAGTCCCTGTCCCTAAGGCGACTATGGAAGTTGTCAACCTTCCACCAACTCGAGACCAGGCAACTGGGCTAATACCTCTTACCACACCACTTGAGGAGGTTATGTAGGTCTATCCTGACCTCGGGCCAGACTTGACGCATCCGTTTCCTACTCGAGATTGCCAAGCCCAAAGGCAGGAAATCTAAGTAATGTTACATAGTTTCCTACTCGGCTGAAAAGCTGGAAGCAGGTGCAACAAGGTCAGGCGCAATATACCAACCGATGCACGGCGATATGCCCCCGGTTGTCGCGCTTACCACCACTGGTCCTGGGCTATCTCAGTCCCTGCGGGTGGACAAGTCTAAACAGAAGAAGACGCGCTTTGATAAACTGTTGCGCAGGGATGCACCACAAGGGCTGGAAAGGCCCTATAACTTCGATATCTTAGCACAATTAGCCAACACTCCGACAAAATTATCGCTATTTGAGCTCTTGCGGCTCTCTAAAGACACTCAGGCTGCCCTGAGTAAGGCACTGCAGAATACTGATATCTAACTGGCACAAGTCAAGCCACCAACAGAAGATCATGCTGCTTGTCCATATTGCAACAACGCCATGGATGTGATATCCAATATCACCTTCTCGCAACATGACATGTTGCTCAAGAACAATCGGCATGATCGGCCCATGTACTACACAGGATATATTGGCGATGTCAAAGTGGACCGAATGCATATTGACCCAGGATCGTCGATCAGCATCATCCCGAGAAGTTTGTTTTAGACCTTGGGGATCCCGATGTATCGTCTAGAGGCTACCAATACTGTCATTATTGGCTTCAACAAGGGAAGGAGCTACCCTCTGGGTAAAATCCGTCTAAAATGCCAGATTGGCTACTTTAAAACAGAAGTCACCTGCTATGTCATAGACATAGATACGTCCTACAATATCTTGTTGGGACTTCCATGGATACATGAACACAGGATCATGCCATCCACCCTCCACCAGTGCCTAAAATATGTAGACGAACACGGTTTTGTCAAAACGGAGTTCGTTGATGTCGATCCGTTTAAGGGTATCGAGATTTACTACTCCGACTCGGTCCTCTGTAAAAAATCCCGCCAAGATAAAGGCAGCAATAAGGCTGACGATGAAGCAGAGTCCACAACAATGCCCGAAGAGCCTATGAGAATCATCCTAAAGGCTCGCACTCCCGATGCGGTCGTACCCCTCATCGTCAAATCACGCGGGAAGGCACCTGAACCACCGGTACCTTCAGCATCGTCAGAACCAATGGCCATTCTTCTTCATAGGCCAAATCGACCACCAAAAGAAGATTATGCTCTATCTACGCCTCCCGAACCTATGGTTGTTCGCCTTCACAGGCTGAGTCGTCCACCAAAGGAGGACCCGACCGCGACTGCAGCTTTCAGACCTTTGGTGGTAAAATTACACAGAAAACCACCAAAGCCTTCACTTGCGCTAGGGGTAGCCGAGGAAAAAGATGAGTTGGAGGAGTATATATCTGCCAATATCAACATCCCTTCCCCTGACGATGTAATCCTACCAGAAAAGAAATCTTATTTTTTCAATAAAGGGCTAACTTTGAACTACTCAGAGCGTATGCATATAAGTATACTCTACTCCTTGGAGCATGGTCTGGGCCTTTATTTGCATACACAAGTAACTACTACCTACATCGTGCACCAGCTTCGCTTTAGTCAGGGTTCTTATTTCTCAGTCCCACCCAGGAAGAAGGGAGATAAGCTCATCATCTTCGGTAGAGTGGAATGCCCCCGGTCCTTCTTCCCAAAAGAAGAAGAACCAGAATCTGAGGTAGACAGAATACCACTCTACCGGTACAACTCATAAGCCCTATATCTTATCCAAAATATGGGATAAAACCTAAAGGTCACTGAGGTATTGAACTACGGCAAAGGCCGAAGGTCACCTTTACGACTTTCCTTCCCTGCGAGCAAGCCCGAGGATTACTATCATAAGACTAAGCATAGCTTAGGATATGTAACGCCTCCTACTATGCCCGAGAGCTCAGATAAAGAAGATAAAGTGCGCTCACACTCTTCAAAATCTTCAGCCCGGGACTCCGATGTCACCATCGGGGACGTGCTCAGACAAACACTGTCCTCCAACATGGTGTCTGTCGACCTTGAGGAAGAGAACGAGAAGCCACCCTAGCTCTTTAAAATGGAACCTTGGGCCCAACACCTTGGTTCGCAATGGAAGATGTGATTTGAGCAGTGAGAACCTCCTACCGAGGACGAAGTTGTATAAGTCAATTTAGGTGACGAAACCTCCCCAAAGCCTATTTTTGTCAGCAAAAGAATGTCCGACGAAGACCGAAAATCCCTATTATAACTCATCAAGGAATACATCGATGTCTTTTCCTAGAGTTATAAAGACATGGCAGGACTGGATCCCCAAATTGTGGTCCACAAACTCAATATTTTGCCAAATACCAAACCAGTCAAGCAACAACAACAAGGATTTCAGTAAGACGTAATGGATTCCATCGAAGCTGAAGTCAACAAGATGATAGCTAGTGGCTTCATCCGCGAGGAACAATACCCCGACTGGATAGTCAAAATTGTGTCTGTCGTGAAGAAGAATGGGAAGATCCTAATCTGTATTGACTTTCATGATCTAAACGGGACATGTCCCAAAGACGAGTTTCCTCTTCCAATCATGGACGTAATGATCGACAACTCTTGTGGCTTTGAGCGCATGTCCTTTATGGATGGCTTCTCAGGCTATAACCAAATCAAGATATTTCTCGACGATGAGAAACATACGTCGTTACGGATCCCGATAGGCGTATACTGCTATACGGTCATGCCTTTCGGTCTAAAGAACGCAGGTTCTATATATCAGCGAACTATGAGCACCATTTTTCGTGAACATCTGTGCAAGACGGTGGAATACTACGTTGACGACATCGCTGTGAAGAGTCGCTCCAAAGATGATCACCTCCAAGACCTGAGGACTGTGTTCGACTTAATGCGTGTACACCGCCTTAAGATGAACCCTACCAAGTCTTTCCTGGGAGTCTCCAGCGACAAATTTCTAGGTTTCTTCATCACTTCCCGGGGTATTCACATAGACCCCGACAAGACCAAGGCCATCATGGAGATGAATCTGCCAAGAAACCTCTGGGAACTCCGCGGCCTCCAAGGGAGGTTGGCATGCATCAAGAGGTTCATATCAAACCTCTCTGAACGTTGTCGGTCGTTCACACAACTCATGAAGAAAAGTGTCTCCTTTGTTTGAAATGAAGAGTGTCAACGAGCGTTCGACAACATCAAAGAATGCCTATCAAACCCTTATGTGCTGGTGGACCCGGTCATGGGGAAGCCATTCCTGCTCTATGTACGCGCAATGGATCACTCACTCGGTGCCCTATTAGCCCAAAATAGTTATTTAGGCCACGAGCAGGCCATATAATACCTCAGTCGGATGATGGTCGGCCCAGAGCATAGATATACCGCCGTCGAGAATGAGTGCATTGCGCTGGTATTTTTTATCCAGAAAACTCGACACTACATGACTGGACATACCATTCATGTAATCTCGCGAGTCAACCCCCTCAGGGTCCTTATGACCAAACCCGGGGCACTCAGTTTTCGCTTGGCTATCTGGGTAATACTATTATCTCTATATGATATGTTATTCGTCCCGCAGAAGGTCGTACGTCAAGGGTCAAGCATTGGCCGAATTTCTGGCAATCCATCCGGGGTTAGAAACCTCAAAGCTCTATGAAGAGATTCCAGACGAAGTGGCAAACGCCAACGTCACTTCACACGAACCAGTTTGGCGAATGTTCTTTGACGGTGCTTCAAGAATGGGGCCCAAAGGTAACATCATCGTTGGGGTCAAGATAGTGTTGATCTCCCCATACGGCCTCGTCATCAATCATGCATACTCTCTCACGGAGCCATGCTCCAATAATGTGGCAGAGTACAACGCCCCAATTATCGGACTCCAGCTCGCCAAACAAGTCGGAGTAGGATACTTGGAGGCCTATGGTGATTCTCAGCTAATCGTCAATCAAGTCCGTGGAGTATATGAAGTCTGAAACGAAGACTTGATCCCATACCACCAAGCTGCACTCAGCATCATCGCGACCTTTGAGATATTCTTTATTGAGCATGTCCCTCGGTTGCAAAACATTGAGGCGAACGCTTTAATCAGCCTCGTTGCTTCCTGGGCAGTCCCAAACAACACCCATCAGCTAATCATGGTGATCGGTCAAGAGCTGGTTTGTACCAAAAGCAACATATGCTTATGCCTCAGCTATGCAGCGGAGGTCGACACCGATGCTCAAGATTGGAGACTTTCATTCATCGACTACGCAGTTTATAATTTTTAGTAAAAACCCAAAGAAAGCTACTTCAATCAAAAGACGCTTCCTCCGTTTTTATTATGACACAGAGACCAAAATATTGTACCATCGATCCTATGACGGCCTTCTGCTCCGATGCTTATCGAACGCAAAGGCAAAAAAAGCCCTCCGCAAAGCTCACGACGGCGTCTGCGGGGCGCATCAACCCGGTCCAAAGCTACAGGATCGTCTTCGGAGAATAGACTATTATTGGCCGACGATGGTAGCAGATGATGTTGATTACGCAAGAAAGTGCCAGGCATGCCAAATCCACACGGACTTCATCCACCAGCCATCTGAGTTTCTACACCCAACGGTAGTTGGTCGTTTGAGGCGTGGGGAATAGATATCATCGAGCCAATCAGTCCGCCTTAATCAAAAGGACATCGGTTCATCTTGGCGATCACCGACTACTTCTCCAAATGGGCGAAAGTTGTTCCTCTCGCTGAAGTCAAAATATCAAACGTGATTAACTTCATAAAGTATCACATCATATATCGCTTTGGCTTGCCGCATAGGATCAACCACGACAATGGACCGCAGTTTGTAAGTCATGCCTTCTATCGATTTTGTGACAAGAACCGAATACAAAAAGTAGCCTTCATGACATATAACCCTGCAACAAACGATCTGGCGGAAGCGTTCAACAAAACCATCATCAAGTTCCTCAAAAAGTTCGTGTCTTCCATTAAACGCGACTGGAACGAGAAGTTGGGTGAATGTCTCTGGACCTACCGTACAATAGTCCGGACAGCTACTGGGAACACACCATTCTCCTTGGTGTATGAAAGTGAGGCGGTACTCCCGCTCGAGAACCAAATCCCTTCACTACGAGTAGCTTTCTCCAACCAACTAACCTCGGACAACAACTACCGTAGACGATTACAGGAGTTGGAAGCACTCGACGAAAAGTGGCTCTTAGCTCAACAACGCATAGAGTTGTATCGAGCACGTCTCTCTGGAGCCTTCAACAAACGGGTAAAATAGAGAATATTTCAAGTGGGCGACCTCGTCTTAACAGTAAGAAGACCGATGGTTATGACTCACAAGACGGCCGATAAATTCTAACCTAAATGGGAGGGGCCATTCATTGTGGAAATCGTGTTTAACAACAGCACATACCGGCTAGCAAAACCCAACGACGACTTGCTCCTGATGTCTATCAACGGCAAGTTCCTCAAAAAATACTATGTCTAAATTAGACTAGTACTCCTCTATTACCAAACTATATCGTATCTTCCTGGGCACTGGTTCATGTATACATTACCTCCGTATTGTCGCTTTAATACAACTATGGCGGAATCTGCTATGTCCATATTAGCTCTGAGCAAACTTTTCGGCCTTGACCATCGATCATCACATACATATTACCTTTGATATCGATTATCTTCCAGCTTATCACCAGTACCCAATCCAGAGTATGCCCGCGGTGTTAAGTCCACAAAAATGGCTACGTCCATATTACCTCTGGCAGAGCTTGTCTCAAACATATTACTTGCACTAACGTGCGCAATAAGTAGTGGGTCCATAAAACCTATCACGTCCATATTACCTCTGATAGGGTTTATTTTCGAATCTATTACTCGCACCCCAAGTGCACAAAAGGGTAATAGGTCCACCAAAATGCCCCAGTGGGATATCCTTAAAATCCACAAAACCTATCAGATCTATATTACCTCTGATAGGATTTGTTTTTGAATCTATTACTCGCACCCAAGTGCGAAAAAGGATAATAGGTCCACCAAAGATCCCCCAGCGGGATATCATTACTATCCACAAACCTATCAAGTCCATATTACCTCTGATAGGGTTTGTTTCGAATTTATTACTCGTACCCCCAAGTGCGCAAAAGGGTAATAGGTCCACCAAAAAATTTCAGTGGGATGTCCACACTTACTTCAAATACTGTACTACGACCATCTCATCTCTGGTACTAGCACCACAAATGTCACAACAGCGATGAAAGTAATTTCTCCTTCCATTAAAGCAAAAAGAAAGGGAGAATACAAATGCCTAGTAGAAGAGGAACCAGAGTCCTCCAAATCATTGATGTACATTGCCAGAAAATGAAAGAAGCAAGCGTCTGAGGACGCAAATAATTGACGAAAAGCGTCTACAAAAACCCGCTCCTCTGAATTGGCAGGGGGCTCAAGGAGTTCTTGGAAGATATTCGTCTTCTGCACTCGAGTGGCAGACGTTTCTGTCACGCCCCAGTCCCAAAATACCGTGGGACCGGACGCGTGGCAATGGCCAGCAGTACGCACCGATGGACCAACCCAATATAATGGATCCATCAGGGCATACTTAAGCTGTAAAACAAGTCTACGACAATCATGGCACCACTAATCTCATCCACACAAGATAAAAATATGATCCACAGAATAAATAAGGAATGTAAATCATCAGCTAGTCTCAACAAGTACTTCGGAGAATAACCCGATAATGTCTAGTACAATGGTTCAACAGACCAGAATATAAAAGACTGAAATAAATAATAAAAGCTGAGCATGAACATGGAAGCTCAAGAGAAGTCTTCAGCTAACACCTCGCCCTCAGATGGCGGTACAGCTCTTGGATCGGTTCCTGTAACCTCCGATTTCCAATTTCCAAAATAATTAAATTAAATTTATTTTAAAATATCAAGTTTTATAAAATATTTCTCCTTGAAAATTTTATTTGAATTTGAACGATGTCTGATTTTAGAAGGTAATTTAAAAATCTTTATAAAAACTATTTTTCCTAAATGACGATGTATTATAAAATAAATAAATAAATAATAATATATATTTCTAGTTTCAAATATTTATTGGCTTGAGTCATAAAATTATTGTTTTAACTAAATAGTTATTTAAAAGACTAGTTGATAAAATAAAATAGATTTTTATTTATTGGGATAGTAAATAAATAAATGTTATACTTTCTAAGATTTTACAAAATATATTAATTAGTAGCTAATTTGAAAATTAGCTAGCTTTCCTAAAAAAAAAAAAAAAAAACATTTTTTAAATTATAATCTTTATTTTTTTACAAGTTGCCATTTCCCATTGACTAGCCCACACCCTCATTTTTCCCACGTGTAAAACCCGTTTAATTAATTCTGGATCATTCATCATTGGGCCAACCCGCGACCCTTTATCCCACACCCTTTCTCCCTATTTAAGTTCTCATCATCACCTCCCTAGAAACCCTAATTTTCATTTATTAGCTAGCCCCCACATTTTTTTCCCACCAGCCAACAGCCAAAGCCACCATTTTTGTGTGCTCGTGTCCGTGTGTCCAGCATCACCGTGTCAGCCGTGATGGCCTCGGGTCCGACCCCGGGTGTCCCACCATATCCATTTCTTTTCCTGTGTCCAGATTTACAGTTTACAACCAGCTTTTCCGTGTCCGACACACCCGAACACATCCACATCCTCCAGTTTACAACAGCATCTCCGTGTCCGGCAAACCCGGACACGTCCACAGTAAAACACCCATCGTGTCCTGCCCCGGACACGATCCACAGACCCAACCCCGACGCTCAGATCAGACCCTAAACCTAACCCTAAACCTAACCGTGGCCGCTGAAGCCGGTAGCCGCCGCCGGACGCCGCCCAGATCCGCTGGATCGAGCCGCCGTCGCCGCTGAAGCCGGTGGCCGTCGCTGGAACGGAGCCGCTGTCGCTGCCCTGGGTCGAAGCCGCGCCGGTGACCGCCAGATTCGTCGAACGCCGTCCTCGAGCGCCGAGTCCGCCCCTCGAGCGCCGAGTCCGCCCCTCGAGCGCCGAGTCCGCCCCTCGAGCGCTGAGCCCGCTCCTCGAGCGCCGAGCGCCGCTCCTCAACCGGACGCCGCCGTATCCTCGAAGCCGCCTCCGCCGAGCTTCGCTGCCGCCACCGCCTGGAGCATCTCGAGCCGAGCTTCGCTGAGCCGGTTGCCTCCTCGAACGCCGCCGCCTCGGTGTCGACCACCGCCACCGCCTCGTGCCGAGACACCGCGCCGGCGACAGAAACTCCGGTGATCCCCCTTTCCCTCTTTCCCTCTTTCTTTCGTTTCAGAGACTGGATTAGTATTTATTAGTTAAGTATAATTAGTTAATGAGTTAATTACATTAGTAAACTAATATAATTAGTTTAAATTATAATTTGATTTAACTAGTTAATTAATTCATTAATAATTAGTTTAGTAAATTTATAATTAGTTTAATTAACTCAAAATTTGTTTCATTAATTCATAAAATTAGTTATTTTATATAATTAGTTATTTACATAATTAGTTTATTTTATATGGATTAGTTTATTTTATATTAATTAGTTATTTTATATGAATTAGTTTATTTCATATAATTAGTTATTTTGTTAATTAGTTAGTTATAATTAGTTTAATTAATGTGTTAGTCTAGTACATTCATGGAATTAGTTTAGTAAATACAACATAATTAGTTTTATTGTTTTAATGTATGAAATTAGCTATTTAGTATGTGTAAATTTAGTTATGTAATATTTAAAAGGGTTTTTGATTATGCAAACATATAATAATTTTGGGGTTTTTATAATTAATTAAAAATATAGTTTTAATAATAATAAAAATAAGATAAATTGGTTATTTGGACTGGTAACTGAAATAACTAGAGATATATAAATACGATGGCTTTTACATAAATTCTAGTTTTTATAAATAAACTTTTATTTGAAATTATGGTTCAAAATAATTTCGAAACGATTTGTATACGTAAATACGTATTTCTAGTATATGTAATCAATTTAGTATTTATATATATATATTTTAAAAAGGTATTTTAGCATATGTATGAGTATACATATATAATGTTCAACTAGTATAAATCAAATATGTATTTAAAGGATATATATATATACATATATTGTAAATACATTTAAATTGGTGCATGTATAAATATTGTAAGTGTAATAAGTGTAATGTATATTATATACGTGTCCCTACTAGATGACCCTAGTTGACTAGTGCCCTGCCTGACATGGCCCTGAGACCAGTATTTTTGACTGTGTTAGTGTAGCATCTGATGCGAATGTGGTTTGCTTGTGTTATGTTTATAGGACTGTTGGTTTACCCAGGGGATACTCTGGAACAGGACATTGGTTTACCAGCTAAGGACCCAAGGCAAGTACATTCTCTGATTAGTTTCTAATTTATGATATCTCCTATGTTCACTGTATCTAGTGTAAATATCCATGTTCCCGACACATTGGTTACACGGATTGGTATACACGGATCTCGTCATGAGATGTTATTCCTTATTCATGGTGTAGCTTGTACGAGACTTGTTTTCCTTGTTATCTTGTGCATGTACAGACACTGATTCCCGGGGAGATTTGCTACCTTCCTAGGGAATCCCGTGCCATAGCGTACCATGATTGGATCTACTATACCAGTCGGGGGTTTGGGGAGTATTTTAGTGTAGATATGTGATCATACCCAACTATCCATGCATCATAGCTCACCCCACATCTCACGTCGGGTGCGGCCTGACCATCTCCATGCCTCATAGCTGTTACGTGTGATTAGCCTGACCTCTCCCTGCATCATAGCTAACCAACGGTTAGCCTGACCTTCCATGAATCATAGCTAATCACATGTAACCAGCCTGATCAAGTTCCCAAGCCGATCACATGTTAAAGCTAGTACTCACACACTTAGTCATAGAATTCTTGCTCATGGACATATTGTTTCTTTTCCTGCGTTTACTTACAGTATTTTCCAGTATTTCTTTCATTATATATTTCTCGTACCTATACATGCATCTGGTATGTTTCCATCTAGAACTGCTACATAGTTTATGTCATTTATATAGAACTGCTATTTAGAGATGTACTTTGCTCCTTCCTGACTGGAAAATATTTTTCCAGACTGTGACATTAGTAGACTGGTTTCTGACACTTGGGGATTGGAAGTTAAGGATTGCAGGTATGTTATGTTATCATTAGACTTGTGCTGTATTCTTTTATTTCTTCATTTCCTATCGTGCTGTAGTTGTGATTGAGTATTTCTAGATTTATTTTAGTGTTATCCGTGTCTCCTTATGGAGTTGGATACTAGTGTGAGATTATCTAGATAGCACTTGACCTAGACAGCGTTCTACCGCCGATGCTGCGGCGTAGGCTGGACGTACCCACGCTCTCGTGCCCTTATACCGGGTGCGGGTCGTGACACGTTTTTAGTGGTGGCCCATGCAGGTCAGACTTCGCTAGTTGTGCGATGTCGTGGTAGTGCGACATCATTGTTGTACTACTGCGTACCTGCTATAGAATATAGGACATAGGATACTAGGATGAGAGAGGATACTCAATCACAAATTCTTGAAGGATTTCCTGGGATGACCCCATGAGAATCTTATTTTCAATTTAAATCTTTCCTTGTTTCCGTCCGCTCTCGCTTGTTGTTACTGAACTTGATTCTTGTTGAGCAGTTTTAAAATTTAAAATCTCGGTATCATTGTTGAGTTTGATTCTTGTTGACCAGTTGTTAACTTTAATTCCTGGTATCGTTGTTGAGTTGATTTTAAATTGAGATGAATTTTTACGGACTAGGATTTATGGTATCATCTGATGACATATATTGATGAGGACAGTGAGGAAGGTAAAACGTCTACTTTGGTTATGGAACCTAGAATTTATCGCAGCCATATTAGCTGTGGTGACGAGAACGTAGGGACCTGACTTGGATGTACATACTATAGTTATGAAGCTTAGAGTCTTTCGCAGCCATACCGGTTGGCGTGGCGAAGATTCTAGACGACATGATTATAGAGTGCATACCTTAGTTACGAAACCTATCGTTTATCGCATCTATGCTTACTGGCGTGGCGAGGATTCTGAGTGTCATGATTTCAGACAGACGTGTATGATTATCAGGTTGTATCCTAAATTGGTTCTTAAAAATATCATCTCAAGACTTATCTATTTCTGTTATTCCCGGACTTTGTTCCACCGCTTCTTTCTTTACTAGCAGTAAAGATACCTTCTGTCCTCAATTCAGCCTTTGAGCTCCTATTCCTTGAGGATTTCTTGTTAAGTATGATAATTAGTGGCTTATAATTTTGTTATGTCTTGTATTATATTTGACTGTGTTGTTAGTGAGTTGTAAGTGTTCTTAGTTGGACATGTGAGCAGTAGGCTTTAATCTAGAGTTAGCCCTTAGTATAGTACCTTGTACCAATGATTCTAGGAGTAGTGTCATTAGAGACTGAGAGTTAAGGAGAGTATAGAGTATCAGTGATAACTCTCAGAGTTAGTATCAGAGCCAATTACCCGTCCTGGATAATCATGATTATGTAATTGAGTGATCTATGTAAACAGTTAAGTATCCGGGAGTTGTGTTAAGGATTTATGGAGCATGATGTCCAATTTGATGATTGATATCGGAAATGTTAAAGGTAAAGAAATGTATATGTATAAAGGGTTTAATGAGATGTCATAAGTAGAGAAATATCAGGATTAGTAATGGAAGTTGTGAAGCGTATCACGGATTAGTTTAATAGGCTTTAAAGGATTGAAGAAAATACATATACAACCATCGAGATGAGGAACCATACACATACCCATGAGAGTAAAGAAACATGAGTGTTATAGAGAATACAGGTGATTATGAGTCTAATGAGCTTGATGAGATAATCCATTAATGCAGCTAGTGATATAATACCAAGAGTGCTAATGATTCTATGTCGAGGATTAGTCAAGGATGACGTTAAAAACAGTAAGCACTCTGTGTGTTGGTAATTAGATGATATACCAATTGACATAAATTGAAATCATGAAAGAAAACACAGTTGATGATAACTTTGATCATTAGAGGTATTGAGTGCACCTTGAGTATCAGAGACCGTGAGCACTAATATGTACATTGAGGAGTTATAAATTAAAAGGAGGAAATGAAATTTTTAAATTTTCAGAATTTTTAAGGAGTTGAGATTTTATGTTGTTAAAATATTGAGGATTTAAATTTGATTCATTAAACATAGTTAAGGCTACAAGATTTTAGAAGTGATTAAATTTTATCTCGATGTGAAGTATCTAATTTTGAGGAGGTATATGCATTTTATTTTAAGTTGATCGGGAAGTTAGACCTTGACGATTACTTTGAGGATTAATTTGTGGTAGATGAGAGATGAATATTAATATATGATTAGTTGATATGGGTACCAGTGTACATGAATAGGAATTTGTTAGTGTGCTAGAGTTAAGTGGTTGTTAGAGATAGTAGACACTACAAGTAATATGTTAACATGATCCTTCTTCCTTCCTAATGTTCCTTTTCTTTCACCTTTTGATAGATTTATTGATTTTCCTAGTACTGTGGCTCACATGCATGATTTTGTTAGAATATAACTAGTAGTACCCTAACAGAGACTGAAATACCATGACAAGACACATGACCTATATTTTCTTAAATTGCATGGCTGTAGGTAGAGTTTTCTTAAACCATGATCATTGGGTTTTGACCATAGCAAAGATCTATGACGAGGTTATGACTGACGAAAAGAGACAAGAGGATTAAATTTGTGGATGAGCATTAAATTAAATAAAGAATTTAGGGGTTGTTATAACGGAATTGATGGATCATTGATTTTATAAAAATTGAGGTATGATTGAAATTCGAGGACAAACATTTACTTAAAGGGAGAATTAAGATATTCACAGAGCAAAAAAAAAAAAAAAAAAAAAAAAAAAAAAAAAAAAAAAATTGAGGATTTATTAATTTTAAGGAGGTCTTGATATGATTGAATTGATTATTAAAAATTTGAGAAATCTTAGAGATTATCATTTTATCTATTTGATTGCAAGATAGAAATTTTATTGAAGATACTGGAAGCATCGCATCGTTGAGTATTGGAGGAAAAAGAAAAGCAGGAAATAAAATCGTAAATGGAATAGTGTCAAATTAAATTCTTGGGATGAGGAGTTAGATTGGAATAAGCATCAATTGAATTTGAGTTAGATGATTGATGAGTGTTTAAATTTAAATTTGGGATACAGATTTTTAAGTTTATAAATATGCATTGATTGGGTTCAATTGAAGGATTGAATAGTAAATTTTGTATTTAGTTATTTACTCAAAATTTAGGAGATTATGATACGACTGGAATTCAATTAAAATATTGAGGATTTGAGTAGTAAAAAATTTTACATTGGGATAATAAATTCAGAGGATGAAAAAAAAAAAATTTTAATTCGGAAACATTATACATACGGATAGAGGGATATGGAATGAAATGAAGCTCATGGTAAAGAAGATTTTAATATAATTGATTATGGGATCATATAATTGAAGGTCGTAAGGTAAGATCATGGTATATTGAGGTTGTGATTTAAATTAAATCTTGACCATGACAGTAACATTTGAAATCGAAGAAAATAATCGAGGTATAGTTGATTTTAAGATAAACAAACTCGAATTTGATGATAAGGATTTTGGACAGGTAATAAATTTTGATTCAGAAATTCTAAGATCTAATCTAATAAAGTTTGTGGAATTTGAAACTTTTATAGATATTAATTAAATGATGAATCACAAGATTGAGAAAAGTAAAATGAACGAGGATAAAAAGGAAGGATTATTTTCAGATGGTAGTAAAGACTACTCTTTTCCTAGAAATCAAGGAAGGCGATTAGATGTCTCTTGATTACATTCTGAAGGATGTATTTAAGTTTCTTAAATCAAATTGTCGACCGTATCTTTCGATTCAGCTATAACTTTCATGTCTATATCATTCATTATACTGGGTCTTCCTTGGTTTAGTTACTTTGAAAAGGTAACGTGCATTATTCAAATTATCTGTTTTGTGATCGTGTCTACTTCCCAAACCTAAACCTTCTAGAGGATTCAAAGCCGAGCCATAATTCCTTCAAGTTACTCCTATCTTAAACCATATTTTCTTTTCTTCATGTTTTCTGCTGTTTGGTAAATATTCTCCCTATAGAAATTTTTTCAATGATATATTCATCATTATGAACAACAAAATTTTTCTATCCTAGTCGTCCCTAAATTTCGGGGACGAAATTTTTCTAAGGTGGATAGACTTGTAACCTCCGATTTCCAATTTTCAAAATAATTAAATTAAATTTATTTTAAAATATCAAGTTTTATAAAATATTTCTCCTTGAAAATTTTATTTGAATTTGAACGATGTCTGATTTTAGAAGGTAATTTAAAAATCTTTATAAAAACTATTTTTCCTAAATGACGATGTATTATAAAATAAATAAATAAATAATAATATATATTTCTAGTTTCAAATATTTATTGGCTTGAGTCATAAAATTATTGTTTTAACTAAATAGTTATTTAAAAGACTAGTTGATAAAATAAAATAGATTTTTATTTATTGGGATAGTAAATAAATAAATGTTATACTTTCTAAGATTTTACAAAATATATTAATTAGTAGCTAATTTGAAAATTAGCTAGCTTTCCTAAAAAAAAAAAAAAAAAACATTTTTTAAATTATAATCTTTATTTTTTTACAAGTTGCCATTTCCCATTGACTAGCCCACACCCTCATTTTTCCCACGTGTAAAACCCGTTTAATTAATTCTGGATCATTCATCATTGGGCCAACCCGCGACCCTTTATCCCACACCCTTTCTCCCTATTTAAGTTCTCATCATCACCTCCCTAGAAACCCTAATTTTCATTTATTAGCTAGCCCCCACATTTTTTTCCCACCAGCCAACAGCCAAAGCCACCATTTTTGTGTGCTCGTGTCCGTGTGTCCAGCATCACCGTGTCAGCCGTGATGGCCTCGGGTCCGACCCCGGGTGTCCCACCATATCCATTTCTTTTCCTGTGTCTAGATTTACAGTTTACAACCAGCTTTTCCGTGTCCGACACACCCGAACACATCCACATCCTCCAGTTTACAACAGCATCTCCGTGTCCGGCAAACCCGGACACGTCCACAGTAAAACACCCATCGTGTCCTGCCCCGGACACGATCCACAGACCCAACCCCGACGCTCAGATCAGACCCTAAACCTAACCCTAAACCTAACCGTGGCCGCTGAAGCCGGTAGCCGCCGCCGGACGCCGCCCAGATCCGCTGGATCGAGCCGCCGTCGCCGCTGAAGCCGGTGGCCGTCGCTGGAACGGAGCCGCTGTCGCTGCCCTGGGTCGAAGCCGCGCCGGTGACCGCCAGATTCGTCGAACGCCGTCCTCGAGCGCCGAGTCCGCCCCTCGAGCGCCGAGTCCGCCCCTCGAGCGCCGAGTCCGCCCCTCGAGCGCCGAGCCCGCTCCTCGAGCGCCGAGCGCCGCTCCTCAACCGGACGCCGCCGTATCCTCGAAGCCGCCTCCGCCGAGCTTCGCTGCCGCCACCGCCTGGAGCATCTCGAGCCGAGCTTCGCTGAGCCGGTTGCCTCCTCGAACGCCGCCGCCTCGGTGTCGACCACCGCCACCGCCTCGTGCCGAGACACCGCGCCGGCGACAGAAACTCCGGTGATCCCCCTTTCCCTCTTTCCCTCTTTCTTTCGTTTCAGAGACTGGATTAGTATTTATTAGTTAAGTATAATTAGTTAATGAGTTAATTACATTAGTAAACTAATATAATTAGTTTAAATTATAATTTGATTTAACTAGTTAATTAATTCATTAATAATTAGTTTAGTAAATTTATAATTAGTTTAATTAACTCAAAATTTGTTTCATTAATTCATAAAATTAGTTATTTTATATAATTAGTTATTTACATAATTAGTTTATTTTATATGGATTAGTTTATTTTATATTAATTAGTTATTTTATATGAATTAGTTTATTTCATATAATTAGTTATTTTGTTAATTAGTTAGTTATAATTAGTTTAATTAATGTGTTAGTCTAGTACATTCATGGAATTAGTTTAGTAAATACAACATAATTAGTTTTATTGTTTTAATGTATGAAATTAGCTATTTAGTATGTGTAAATTTAGTTATGTAATATTTAAAAGGGTTTTTGATTATGCAAACATATAATAATTTTGGGGTTTTTATAATTAATTAAAAATATAGTTTTAATAATAATAAAAATAAGATAAATTGGTTATTTGGACTGGTAACTGAAATAACTAGAGATATATAAATACGATGGCTTTTACATAAATTCTAGTTTTTATAAATAAACTTTTATTTGAAATTATGGTTCAAAATAATTTCGAAACGATTTGTATACGTAAATACGTATTTCTAGTATATGTAATCAATTTAGTATTTATATATATATATTTTAAAAAGGTATTTTAGCATATGTATGAGTATACATATATAATGTTCAACTAGTATAAATCAAATATGTATTTAAAGGATATATATATATACATATATTGTAAATACATTTAAATTGGTGCATGTATAAATATTGTAAGTGTAATAAGTGTAATGTATATTATATACGTGTCCCTACTAGATGACCCTAGTTGACTAGTGCCCTGCCTGACATGGCCCTGAGACCAGTATTTTTGACTGTGTTAGTGTAGCATCTGATGCGAATGTGGTTTGCTTGTGTTATGTTTATAGGACTGTTGGTTTACCCAGGGGATACTCTGGAACAGGACATTGGTTTACCAGCTAAGGACCCAAGGCAAGTACATTCTCTGATTAGTTTCTAATTTATGATATCTCCTATGTTCACTGTATCTAGTGTAAATATCCATGTTCCCGACACATTGGTTACACGGATTGGTATACACGGATCTCGTCATGAGATGTTATTCCTTATTCATGGTGTAGCTTGTACGAGACTTGTTTTCCTTGTTATCTTGTGCATGTACAGACACTGATTCCCGGGGAGATTTGCTACCTTCCTAGGGAATCCCGTGCCATAGCGTACCATGATTGGATCTACTATACCAGTCGGGGGTTTGGGGAGTATTTTAGTGTAGATATGTGATCATACCCAACTATCCATGCATCATAGCTCACCCCACATCTCACGTCGGGTGCGGCCTGACCATCTCCATGCCTCATAGCTGTTACGTGTGATTAGCCTGACCTCTCCCTGCATCATAGCTAACCAACGGTTAGCCTGACCTTCCATGAATCATAGCTAATCACATGTAACCAGCCTGATCAAGTTCCCAAGCCGATCACATGTTAAAGCTAGTACTCACACACTTAGTCATAGAATTCTTGCTCATGGACATATTGTTTCTTTTCCTGCGTTTACTTACAGTATTTTCCAGTATTTCTTTCATTATATATTTCTCGTACCTATACATGCATCTGGTATGTTTCCATCTAGAACTGCTACATAGTTTATGTCATTTATATAGAACTGCTATTTAGAGATGTACTTTGCTCCTTCCTGACTGGAAAATATTTTTCCAGACTGTGACATTAGTAGACTGGTTTCTGACACTTGGGGATTGGAAGTTAAGGATTGCAGGTATGTTATGTTATCATTAGACTTGTGCTGTATTCTTTTATTTCTTCATTTCCTATCGTGCTGTAGTTGTGATTGAGTATTTCTAGATTTATTTTAGTGTTATCCGTGTCTCCTTATGGAGTTGGATACTAGTGTGAGATTATCTAGATAGCACTTGACCTAGACAGCGTTCTACCGCCGATGCTGCGGCGTAGGCTGGACGTACCCACGCTCTCGTGCCCTTATACCGGGTGCGGGTCGTGACAGTTCCTCCTGCTGCGGTCCCGTATACCTCGGGATAAACCTCGTCTGCAAAATCTGGGGACAAAATCCGGATCCAGGTCCTCAGGGGACATAGCAAGGTACAGAAAATATACAAGCCAACATATAAACAGTGTAGCAGAATAATGAAATAAGCAGGGTAAGCATGTAAACATCTGTGTAAAATGCAAGAGAGAATATCAATAGTACTCAGGTTGAACAACTACAAGCTCTGTGAAGGGGAGCCGGTAGCAGTGATATCATGAGGTGGTCTAGCTCAGCGGGAGACTGAGTAGCCGGCATAACATAATCAACCTGTAGCCTGTGGGTCTCTCCAGCAATAGATGGAACAATAAGGGAATACTAAATAACCAGCTAAGTGATATGCAAGATGAGAGCAGCACTAGAACTCAGGCTGAAACCACTACAAGCTCTGTGTCTGGGAGCCGGTAGCAGCAATAACTATGTATTTTACTATGTGTTTACTATGATTTATGTATATATAATCAGCCTGTAGCCTGTGTGTCTCTCCCCACTCCATGTAACCACGCAAATCATGAACATAACGTCTCACGTCCATGTCAGCGGAGTCATATCTAATGCACAAGTCATAATGTATATAGAATATAGAATCTAGGTCAAGTCCTGTATCCTATACAGAATCACCACGAATATCTCGGGAAGATCCTGTCTCATGATCAGTGTCCTGTGTCCTGGGTCAAAGTGTACTTGGTAAGACAAGTACAAGAATATAAGGTGTCACGTATGTCCATATCTAAATGACATTACCCAACACCGCGTACGATGTGGGCACCCGACTGATAATCGGACGCTAAGTATGTCAAACGGTCCTAGGTTAAGCATGCACAGTAAATATATGAAGTAAGAAAAATAGGTAACAATACTGCAGAGATGGCAAGGTACACTTGCCTGATGTTTGAATATCAACTGTCGTCCTGGTATCGGTGGATCCGGTAGGTACTACTCCGAAAGCTGTAATAAATATCACCAACAGTCTCAGGAGATATCAAATAGCTAAAAATGCATGTCCTTAAGTCCAATTTGGACACAGGGGTAAAAAGGTCATTTTCGGGCCAAAGCGGGTCCACATGTGGGCCACTTCGCACCGAAAAGCGTGCCGAGGGTAACAGTCTCTAAATGGGACAAACTATGGGTCAAACAACTATAAATGTCAATACGATCCCAACGGTATGTCCAAATTTGGATTCCGATGAGCCGAACATAATTTGGTCCAAAAAGTCAACTATGGGGCCGCCAATTGGCGATCTGGTCAACCGTCTCAAAAATACGTGAAAATTGGGTCACAGGACCAGCGTGTTACCACGAGTCCAGTGGCGCAAGTTTCGTCACAATCTGACAAGCGTGCACAAAATACGCGCGAGTTCCACAAAAGTGGCGACACGGAACGTGTTCGCGGATACGGCCTGATTCCGGCGCGCACACGCGTCCAAATCAGTCCCCATGAATTTTCACGTGTCCGATTATGCTGCGTGCACCATTTGGTACACTTGGCACACGGCGGGGCGGTCCCGTTTGGCGGGGTGCGCTCCGATCTCCAACTTTTAGAAAACCGGAAAAAGTGGGTGCGCGCAGTTTTGTGACGAATACAATTTTGTCCACAGCAACTAATAGCACAAAGTTATTATACAGAAAATAAACTAGGTCATGTAATCTACATGTATCAAAAAGAATCACCGAATTCAGATCTCTGTGGTGGGAGATACGAACTCGGCAATATGGGTGGTCATTCTGGAATTCTGCGATTATAGAATTCTGTCTGCTCGCGCTGACTTGGGCGCTGTTTTTCACCTAGGGGCACACGTTTTCTGAGGTTGACTATAAAACAAGTATTGGAGAGGGTTAAGGGAAGATCATACCTATGAAAACGGAACGGCGTTTGGTCAAGCGAGTCGACGGAAAATTACGTCGGAGCGAAGGTGCCTTGAGTGGGAGACTGCAGTTCGCGATGTCGGCGTCGACGGGATGGTTGGATGGCTTGGCGGGGCTTCTCTGGCTGCGGTGATGGCTCTTAGATGGGAAGAGAAAGTCTGGAGTTTCTAAGTTAGGGTTTTGAAATAATATATATATATATATATATATATATATATATATATATATATTATTGGAAGAGAGAAGAAGGGAAGTAGGAAATAGGTTCGGCCAAAGGAAGAAATCGGGTCCGTGGTTTAGCAAACAAGTTGCTAAAGTTTTGGTTTAAGGGGGGGGCGGGTCCCTGGCACATATCCGCTGAAGTGGTCACAGCAAGTTTCTAAAGAGAATAAGAGTTGGAATTTGCTAAGAATGTAGTATAGTAGTAGTAGTAATTACTATTACTTTATTATTATTAAACTTATTAGTTAATTTCTATTAGTTAAGCTTTAATTAATTATTTTTTTTCTTAATCTTTTCTTTTTCCTATTAATATATGCATATGCATATATATATATATATATATATATATATATATATATATATATATATATATATATATATATATATATTTGTATATATATATATATATATATACTCATAGAAAAATTTTAGATTAGAATAATGCACCGTATTATGCTAGCAACTGCTCAAGGGGGTCTCCTACATGGAATAAATTCCGAAAAATTCCTGATGGTCCCATAAGTCCTCTAAGTGCCCGAACACCTAACATAAAAATTATTAAAAATCTATTTCTCCTATTTAGACCTAATTACTACAATTTAATTAATAATTAATAAATAAAAAGGGTATATATGATTTTCTAGGAAGGGGATTTTATATTCTACCCAACTTGTAAAAATTTCGTCCTCGAAATTAAATTAGGGTAGGGCTCTCTTTGTCAAGTCTCACTTGATTACAGTCTAAGAATTTCTCTCAAGTGAGCATTACGGTCTCTACCCAACTTAGAATTTACCCATCTATTATCTAAGACTATTCATCTAATAAATCTATGCCCCGACTCATTTAATCATGTTATTAAATCCTCAAGTCTTTAACACCAACCTATCACCTATGATATTCCCTTAATCATATATAAAAGGGTAGCAATAATGTGACCGGTCTGTGGGGTATATCTAGTACTGTCTATATATCAACTTATACCAAGCACGAGGTTTCGTCTTCCCGAAATAAGGGAAGACGGAGATCAATAATTAAGAGTTCAAGGGTGAGGTAATAGATTAGAAGTATCAGGATCAAGGCGTTTAAAGAATTCAAATGGGAATGGTCAAGTTGTTGTGGATTGAAATCATATTCTGGTAATCCTTTGTTCGCATGCTCGTATTAGTACAGTTGTGTAGCTGATACGATATGCTCAGACATATCTAGAGGGCAAGCATACTAGTCAACTATATATCTCAATCCACGTGAAGTAGTCGTGCGAAGAGCGAACCAAAATGCACTAAGGTTGATCAGACCGTAATACACTGATTCTGAATAGACAATTGTATTAGTGTACATGTCCACTAACACATATGTCATGAACAAGCTCGATAAAGAATAAGCTTGCAAAACTAGGCTATAGAATAGCAGCATAAGTCAAGTACAGCAATTACAAGTACGCTAAATGTTGATGAAAGGAGGTACAAATTAATTCAAGTTCACAAAACAACACAAAATAAGCACAATAACAAAAGACTCTATAATCTCTACAGTTATTAATTAAAAAACATTCTAGGTTATAAATTATTAGCAAGTTCAAATTAATTACTAGGTTAAGGCTAGGTCACGGATCAACATACAAAAACTAAGCAAATCTAAAAGCAGAAAACTATAAAAACTTACGCGCATTAGCTACTCCATGAATCTGCGCGTCCTCCAAAGTCATGGCAAAAGCTTGTCCGCGTCCTTGCGGTGGATTCCTCTGTTGTTGCTGTGGGGCTTGCTGGAAGAGTGCTGCCTGTGGAGCCAAGGGTGGCCTTGGTTGATATCCTCCTGGCGCTGAGAGAGCTTGTCGGTTTAATATTGGTGCTCTCTCTCGATGATGAGGACAATCCTTGGCTAAGTGTTGGTTGGTTCCGCAAATCAAGCATAATCCTAACTTGCGTCTGCAGTCCTTCTCAATATAGCCTGCCTTGCCACAGTACTGACATGTAGGTAGTATCTGCGGAGAGGCTCTGGGTGGCTGGTGTAGGTGAGGCCTCTTTGCGGCTTCTTCTTGCGATACTTTGGCTGATGTGGAAGACCGTTTCAGACTGGTCTCTCTCCTGGTGACGCGTTCCACGCGTCGGGCTGCTGCAAGGACGTCTGAGTAGGATGTAGGTGCAACGGATCCAATTAGTTTCTGTAGCTCCAAGTTTAGTCCGTCGAAGAACTTCTCTGCTTTTTCTTCCTCCGTCGAAATTAACGTCGGGGCAAAGCGGCTCAGGCGAATAAATTCTGCATTGTACTCTTCCACTGTCATGTTGCCTTGGATAAGGCGATGGAACTTATCTCTGAGCTCTGCCCTCGCTACTGCGGGAGTATACATCTCTCTGAAGAGTCTAGAGAACTCTTCCCAGGTGACTCGGTCCTGCCCGAGCCTCATCTCCTCTGCTAACCACCAGTGATGTGCGTTCTCGGTTAACTGCATTCTGACTGCAGTCATCCACTTCTCTCTAGGAAGTTCAGCGGCTTCCAACTGATGCTGAATATTTGTGAGCCATTCATGAACTTCTGTTGGTCCCTCTTTACCAGAAAATGTACGAGGCTTGAGCTGACGGAAGTCGGTGATAGATCCCGTCGTCGTCCTCCTCGCTGGTGGATTTGCCTGCTCCAATGCGGATACCAGGCTGGTTCTCAGATAATCGGCCTCCTGCCGATGGGCCTCTTGCTGAATCTGTTGCTGTGCTTGCATCATAGCATACATCATTTGGAACATCTGTTGTCCGTCCATAGCTTGTCCTGGCGGGAAAACTGGCATCTGGGGAGTGAACTGTGGTGGAGGTGGGATGTCATCTCTCCGGAACCGTGGATTAGGCTGTCCGGTTTGATCGCTCTGTGATGCTTGTCCTCCACTCCCAGGAGTCACTCCGTCTCCATAAGTAACCACAGCGTCGTATGGTGTCTCCAAAGGAGTCTCGTCTCCATTCCTGGGATCCATTGCTCTTAATTCAAAAGATAAACTATAAGAACGCTCAGAGGAATCAATACAGGATGCAAATCAATTACAGTTTCGAGTTCGATATAGAGTTCAATAAGGGTTTAAATAATGGATGAGAACCTAGAACTTATCCTATCCTTAGGGCAGGCTGGTTCAGTCCCTAAGTTGAAACTGAACAATTTAGTCGTAGAGACCTGCATGGGCCACCACAAAAACCATATCACGTCCCAGTCCCAAAATACAGTGGGACCGGACGCGTGGCAATGGCCAGCAGTACGCACCGATGGACCAACCCAATATAATGGATCTATCAGGGCATACTTAAGCTGTAAAACAAGTCTACGACAATCATGGCACCACTAATCTCATCCACACAAGATAAAAATATGATCCACAGAATAAATAAGGAATGTAAATCATCAGCTAGTCTCAACAAGTACTTCGGAGAACAACCCGATAATGTCTAGTACAATGGTTCAACAGACCAGAATATAAAAGACTGAAATAAATAATAAAAGCTGAGCATGAACATGGAAGCTCAAGAGAAGTCTTCAGCTAACACCTCGCCCTCAGATGGCGGTACAGCTCTTGGATCGGTTCCTCCTGCTGCGGTCCCGTATACCTCGGGATAAACCTCGTCTGCAAAATCTGGGGACAAAATCCGGATCCAGGTCCTCAGGGGACATAGCAAGGTACAGAAAATATACAAGCCAACATATAAACAGTGTAGCAGAATAATGAAATAAGCAGGGTAAGCATGTAAACATCTGTGTAAAATGCAAGAGAGAATATCAATAGTACTCAGGTTGAACAACTACAAGCTCTGTGAAGGGGAGCCGGTAGCAGTGATATCATGAGGTGGTCTAGCTCAGCGGGAGACTGAGTAGCCGGCATAACATAATCAACCTGTAGCCTGTGGGTCTCTCCAGCAATAGATGGAACAATAAGGGAATACTAAATAACCAGCTAAGTGATATGCAAGATGAGAGCAGCACTAGAACTCAGGCTGAAACCACTACAAGCTCTGTGTCTGGGAGCCGGTAGTAGCAATAACTATGTATTTTACTATGTGTTTACTATAATTTATGTATATATAATCAGCCTGTAGCCTGTGTGTCTCTCTCCACCCCATGTAACCACGCAAATCATGAACATAACGTCTCACGTCCATGTCAGCGGAGTCATATCTAATGCACAAGTCATAATGTATATAGAATATAGAATCTAGGTCAAGTCTTGTATCCTATACAGAATCACCACGAATATCTCGGGAAGATCCTGTCTCATGATCAGTGTCCTGTGTCCTGGGTCAAAGTGTACTTGGTAAGACAAGTACGAGAATATAAGGTGTCACGTATGTCCATATCTAAATGACATTACCCAACACCGCGTACGATATGGGCACCCGACTGATAATCGGACGCTAAGTATGTCAAACGGTCCTAGGTTAAGCATGCACAGTAAATATATGAAGTAGGAAAAACAGGTAACAATACTGCAGAGATGGCAAGGTACACTTGCCTGATGTTTGAATATCAACTGTCGTCCTGGTATCGGTGGATCCGGTAGGTACTACTCCGAAAGCTGTAATAAATATCACCAACAGTCTCAGGAGATATCAAATAGCTAAAAACGCATGTCCTTAAGTCCAATTTGGACACAGGGGTAAAAAGGTCATTTTCGGGCCAAAGCGGGTCCACATGTGGGCCACTTCGCACCGAAAAGCGTGTCGAGGGTAACAGTCTCTAAATGGGGACAAACTATGGGTCAAACAACTATAAATGTCAATACGATCCCAACGGTATGTCCAAATTTGGATTCCGATGAGCCGAACATAATTTGGTCCAAAAAGTCAACTGTGGGGCCCGTCAATTGGCGATCTGGTCAACCGTCTCAGAAATGCGTGAAAATTGGGTCACAGGACCAGCGTGTTACCACGAGTCCAGTGGCACAAGTTTCGTCGCAATCTGACAAGCGTGCAAAAAATACGCGCGAGTTCCATAAAAGTGGCGACACGGAACGTGTTCGCGGATACGGCCTGATTTCGGCGCGCACACGCGTCCAAATCAGTCCCCACGAATTTTCACGTGTCCGATTATGCTGCGTGCACCATTCGATACACTTGGCACACGGCGGGGCGGTCCCGTTTGGCGGGGCGTGCTCCGATCTCCAACTTTTAGAAAACCGGAAAAAGTGGGTGTACGCAGTTTTGTGACGAATACAATTTTGTCCACAGCAACTAATAGCACAAAGTTATTATACAGAAAATAAATTAGGTCATGTAATCTACAGGTATCAAAAAGAATCACCGAATTCGGATCTCTGTGGTGGGAGATACGAACTCGGCAATATGGGTAGTCATTCTGGAATTCTGCGATTGCAGAATTCTGTCTGCTCGCGCTGACTTAGGCGCTGTTTTTCACCTAGGGACACACGTTTTCCGAGGTTGACTATAAAACAAGTATTGGAGAGGGTTAAGGGAAGATCATACCTATGAAAACGGAACGGCGTTTGGTCGAGCGAGTCGACGGAAAATCACGTCGGAGCGAAGGTGCCTCGAGTGGGAGACTGCAGTTCGCGATGTCGGCGTCGACGGGATGGTTGGATGGCTTGGCGGGGATTCTCTGGCTGCGGTGACGGCTCTTAGATGGGAAGAGGAAGTCTGGAGTTTCTAGGTTAGGGTTTTGAAATAATATATATATATATATATATTATTGGAAGAGAGAAGAAGGGAAGTAGGAAATAGGTTCGGCCAAAGGAAGAAATCGGGTCCGTGGTTTAGCAAACAAGTTGCTAAAGTTTTGGTTTAAGGGGGGGCGGGTCCCTGGCACATATCCGCTGAAGTGGTCACAGCAAGTTTCTAAAGAGAATAAGAGTTGGAATTTGCTAAGAATGTAGTATAGTAGTAGTAGTAATTACTATTACTTTATTATTATTAAACTTATTAGTTAATTTCTATTAGTTAAGCTTTAATTAATTATTTTTTTTCTTAATCTTTTCCTTTTCCTATTAATATATGCATATATATATATATATATATATATATATATATATATATATATATATATATATATATATATATATATATATATATATATTTGTATATATATATATATATATACTCATAGAAAAATTTTAGATTAGAATAATGCACCGCATTATGCTAGCAACTGCTCAAGGGGGTCTCCTACATGGAATAAATTCCGAAAAAAATCTTGATGGTCCCATAAGTCCTCTAAGTGCCCGAACACCTAACATAAAAATTATTAAAAATCTATTTCTCCTATTTATACCTAATTACTACAATTTAATTAATAATTAATAAATAAAAAGGGTATATATGATTTTCTAGGAAGGGGATTTTATATTCTACCCAACTTGTAAAAATTTCGTCCTCGAAATTAAATTAGGGTAGGGCTCTCTTTGTCAAGTCTCACTTGATTACAATCTAAGAATTTCTCTCAAGTGAGCATTACGGTCTCTACCCAACTTAGAATTTACCCATCTATTATCTGAGACTATTCATCTAATAAATCTATGCCCCGACTCATTTAATCATGTTATTGAATCCTCAAGTCTTTAACACCAACCTATCACCTATGATATTCCCTTAATCATATATAAAAGGGTAGCAATAATGTGACCGGTCTGTGGGGTATATCTAGTACTGTCTATATATCAACTTATACCAAGCACGAGGTTTCGTCTTCCCGAAATAAGGGAAGACGGAGATCAATAATTAAGAGTTCAAGGGTGAGGTAATAGATTAGAAGTATCAGGATCAAGGCGTTTAAAGAATTCAAATGGGAATGGTCAAGTTGTTGTGGATTGAAATCATATTCTGGTAATCCTTTGTTCGCATGCTCGTATTAGTACAGTTGTGTAGCTGATACGATATGCTCAGACATATCTAGAGGGCAAGCATACTAGTCAACTATATATCTCAATCCACGTGAAGTAGTCGTGCGAAGAGCGAACCAAAATGCACTAAGGTTGATCAGACCGTAATACACTGATTCTGAATAGACAATTGTATTAGTGTACATGTCCACTAACACATATGTCATGAACAAGGTCGATAAAGAATAAGCTTGCAAAACTAGGCTATAGAATAGCAGCATAAGTCAAGTACAGCAATTATAAGTACGCTAGATGTTGATGAAAGGAGGTACAAATTAATTCAAGTTCACAAAACAACACAAAATAAGCATAATAACAAAAGACTCTATAATCTCTACAGTTATTAATTAAAAAACATTATAGGTTATAAATTATTAGCAAGTTCAAATTAATTACTAGGTTAAGGCTAGGTCACGGATCAACATGCAAAAACTAAGCAAATCTAAAAGCAGAAAACTATAAAAACTTACGCACATTAGCTACTCCATGAATCTGCGCGTCCTCCAAAGTCATGGCAAAAGCTTGTCCGCGTCCTTGCGGTGGATTCCTCTGCTGTTGCTGTGGGGCTTGCTGGAAGAGTGCTGCCTGTGGAGCCAAGGGTGGCCTTGGTTGATATCCTCCTGGCGCTGAGAGAGCTTGTCGGTTTAATATTGGTGCTCTCTCTCGATGATGAGGACAATCCTTGGCTAAGTGTTGGTTGGTTCCGCAAATCAAGCATAATTCTAACTTGCGTCTGCAGTCCTTCTCAATATGGCCTGCCTTGCCACAGTACTGATATGTAGGTAGTATCTGCGGAGAGGCTCTGGGTGGCTGGTGTAGGTGAGGCCTCTTTGCGGCTTCTTCTTGCGATACTTTGGCTGATGTGGAAGACCGTTTCAGACTGGTCTCTCTCCTGGTGACGCGTTCCACGCGTCGGGCTGCTGCAAGGACGTCTGAGTAGGATGTAGGTGCAACGGATCCAATTAGTTTCTGTAGCTCCAAGTTTAGTCCGTCGAAGAACTTCTCTACTTTTTCTTCCTCCGTCGAAATCAACGTCGGGGCAAAGCGGCTCAGGCGAATAAATTCCGCATTGTACTCTTCCACTGTCATGTTGCCTTGGATAAGGCGGTAGAACTTATCTCTGAGCTCTGCCCTCGCTACTGCGGGAATATACATCTCTCTGAAGAGTCTAGAGAACTCTTCCCAGGTGACTCGGTCCTGCCCGATCCTCATCTCCTCTGCTAACCACCAGTGATGTGCGTTCTCGGTTAACTGCATTCTGACTGCAGTCATCCACTTCTCTCTAGGAAGTTCAGCGGCTTCCAACTGATGCTGAATGTTTGTGAGCCATTCATGAACTTCTGTTGGTCCCTCTTTACCAGAAAATGTACGAGGCTTGAGCTGACGGAAGTCGGTGATAGATCCCGTCGTCGTCCTCCTCGCTGGTGGATTTGCCTGCTCCAATGCGGATACCAGACTGGTTCTCAGATAATCGGATTCCTACCGATGGGCCTCTTGCTGAATCTGTTGCTGTGCTTGCATCATAGCATACATCATTTGGAACATCTGTTGTCCGTCCATAGCTTGTCCTGGCGGGAAAACTGGCATCTGGGGAGTGAACTGTGGTGGAGGTGGGATGTCATCTCTCCGGAACCGGGGATTAGGCTGTCCGGTTTGATCGCTCTGTGATGCTTGTCCTCCACTCCCAGGAGTCACTCCGTCTCTATAAGTAACCACAGCGTCATGTGGTGTCTCCAAAGGAGTCTCGTCTCCATTCCTGGGATCCATTGCTCTGAATTCAAAAGATAAACTATAAGAACGCTCAGAGGAATCAATACAGGATGCAAATCAATTACAATTTCGAGTTCGATATAGAGTTCAATAAGGGTTTAAATAATGGATGAGAACCTAGAACTTATCCTATCCTTAGGGCAGGCTGGTTCAGTCCCTAAGTTGAAACTGAACAATTTAGTCGTAGAGACCTGCATGGGCCACCACAAAAACCATGTCACGCCCCAGTCCCAAAATACCGTGGGACCGGACGCGTGGCAATGGCCAGCAGTACGCACCGATGGACCAACCCAATATAATGGATCCATCACGGCATACTTAAGCTGTAAAACAAGTCTACGACAATCATGGCACCACTAATCTCATCCACACAAGATAAAAATATGATCCACAGAATAAATAAGGAATGTAAATCATCAGCTAGTCTCAACAAGTACTTCGGAGAACAACCCGATAATGTCTAGTACAATGGTTCAACAGACCAGAATATAAAAGACTGAAATAAATAATAAAAGCTGAGCATGAACATGGAAGCTCAAGAGAAGTCTTCAGCTAACACCTCGCCCTCAGATGGCGGTACAGCTCTTGGATCGGTTCCTCCTGCTGCGGTCCCGTATACCTCGGGATAAACCTCGTCTGCAAAATCTGGGGACAAAATCCGGATCCAGGTCCTCAGGGGACATAGCAAGGTACAGAAAATATACAAGCCAACATATAAACAGTGTAGCAGAATAATGAAATAAGCAGGGTAAGCATGTAAACATCTGTGTAAAATGCAAGAGAGAATATCAATAGTACTCAGGTTGAACAACTACAAGCTCTGTGAAGGGGAGCCGGTAGCAGTGATATCATGAGGTGGTCTAGCTCAGCGGAAGACTGAGTAGCCGGCATAACATAATCAACCTGTAGCCTGTGGGTCTCTCCAGCAATAGATGGAACAATAAGGGAATACTAAATAACCAGCTAAGTGATATGCAAGATGAGAGCAGCACTAGAACTCAGGCTGAAACCACTACAAGCTCTGTGTCTGGGAGCCGGTAGCAGCAATAACTATGTATTTTACTATGTGTTTACTATGATTTATGTATATATAATCAGCCTGTAGCCTGTGTGTCTCTCCCCACCCCATGTAACCACGCAAATCATGAACATAACGTCTCACGTCCATGTCAGCGGAGTCATATCTAATGCACAAGTCATAATGTATATAGAATATAGAATCTAGGTCAAGTCTTGTATCCTATACAGAATCACCACGAATATCTCGGGAAGATCCTGTCTCATGATCAGTGTCCTGTGTCCTGGGTCAAAGTGTACTTGGTAAGACAAGTACGAGAATATAAGGTGTCACGTATGTCCATATCTAAATGACATTACCCAACACCGCGTACGATGTGGGCACCCGACTGATAATCGGACGCTAAGTATGTCAAACGGTCCTAGGTTAAGCATGCACAGTAAATATATGAAGTAGGAAAAACAGGTAACAATACTGCAGAGATGGCAAGGTACACTTGCCTGATGTTTGAATATCAACTGTCGTCCTGGTATCGGTGGATCCGGTAGGTACTACTCCGAAAGCTGTAATAAATATCACCAACAGTCTCAGGAGATATCAAATAGCTAAAAACGCATGTCCTTAAGTCCAATTTGGACACAGGGGTAAAAAGGTCATTTTCGGGCCAAAGCGGGTCCACATGTGGGCCACTTCGCACCGAAAAGCGTGCCGAGGATAACAGTCTCTAAATGGGACAAACTATGGGTCAAACAACTATAAATGTCAATACGATCCCAACGGTATATCCAAATTTGGATTCCGATGAGCCGAACATAATTTGGTCCAAAAAGTCAACTGTGGGGCCCGCCAATTGGCGATCTGGTCAACCGTCTCAGAAATGCGTGAAAATTGGTCACAGGACCAGCGTGTTACCACGAGTCCAGTGGCGCAAGTTTCGTCGCAATCTGACAAGCGTGCACAAAATACGCGCGAGTTCCACAAAAGTGGCGACACGGAACGTGTTCGCGGATACGGCCTGATTCCGGCGCGCACACGCGTCCAAATCAGTCCCCACGAATTTTTACGTGTCCGATTATGCTGCGTGCACCATTCAATACCCTTGGCACACGGCGGGGCGGTCCCGTTTGGCGGGGCGGTCCCGTTTGGCGGGGCGCGCTCCGATCTCCAACTTTTAGAAAACCGAAAAAAGTGGGTGCGCGCAGTTTTGTGACGAATACAATTTTGTCCACAGCAACTAATAGCACAAAGTTATTATACAGAAAATAAACTAGGTCATGTAATCTACATGTATCAAAAAGAATCACCGAATTCGGATCTCTGTGGTGGGAGATACGAACTCGGCAATATGGGTGGTCATTATGGAATTCTGCGATTGCAGAATTCTGTCTGCTCGCGCTGACTTGGGCGCTGTTTTTCACCTAGGGGCACACGTTTTCCGAGGTTGACTATAAAACAAGTATTGGAGAGGGTTAAGGGAAGATCATACCTATGAAAACGGAACGGCGTTTGGTCGAGCGAGTCGACGGGAAATCACGTCGGAGCGAAGGTGCCTCGAGTGGGAGACTGCAGTTCGCGATGTCGGCGTCGACGGGATGGTTGGATGGCTTGGCGGGGATTCTCTGGCTGCAGTGACGGCTCTTAGATGGGAAGAGGAAGTCTGGAGTTTCTAGGTTAGGGTTTTGAAATAATATATATATATATATTATTGGAAGAGAGAAGAAGGGAAGTAGGAAATAGGTTCGGCCAAAGGAAGAAATCGGGTCCGTGGTTTAGCAAACAAGTTGCTAAAGTTTTGGTTTAAGGGGGGGGGGGCGGGTCCCTGGCACATATCCGGTGAAGTGGTCACAGCAAGTTTCTAAAGAGAATAAGAGTTGGAATTTGCTAAGAATGTAGTATAGTAGTAGTAGTAGTAATTACTATTACTTTATTATTATTAAACTTATTAGTTAATTTCTATTAGTTAAGCTTTAATTAATTAATTTTTTTCTTAATCTTTTCTTTTTCCTATTAATATATGCATATATATATATATATATATATATATATATATATATATATATATATATATATATATACTCATAGAAAAATTTTAGATTAGAATAATGCACCGCATTATGCTAGCAACTGCTCAAGGGGGTCTCCTACATGGAATAAATTCCGAAAAATTTCTGATGGTCCCATAAGTCCTCTAAGTGCCCGAACACCTAACATAAAAATTATTAAAAATCTATTTCTCCTATTTAGACCTAATTACTACAATTTAATTAATAATTAATAAATAAAAAGGGTATATATGATTTTCTAGGAAGGGGGTTTTACAGTTTCTCCAGCAGGTAATGGCTCGGGCTCGCAGGAGTAGGGGTCAGAGGCAACTAGGGCCGTGGAAAGGGACGTGTTGGTTTCCTTCGGAGCATTTCCAGAAGCAATCACGCCAAAAACACGAATTGTTGCAAGTAGACTGCAGATCGTTCGCTATTTATAGGCAAAGAATTAGCGGTTTATCTGGTGAATCATAACGATCTCCTCCGTGAGATGCGATGATTCATCCCCACGCAACCTAAACTGCAATTGTCGGGATTTGTACCCTGAAAGAGAAATGACCACTTCTTGCGCTACACGTGCTGTTGTGTGCCTGTCGTGTTCACACCGCTGTGTTAGTCCGGATCTTTGAGAGGATCTCACCAAATCTAGACAATCGCCCATGCGACTCAATGACTATGCGGCCCGAACATACCCCATTCATGCTTCTTATTCAAAGTATTTTAAACTTATCATTTTGAAAACTTTGAAGGGGGTCTTGTAGAAGCATAAAAATGTACATCCATGCGACCGATGTCCATGTGCCCCCAAATAAAACTCAACAGATGTTAGACCGCATGGACACCATGCGGCCCAGAAAAGGGACACACATGCGGTCCAAATGAGCATCTTGACAACTGGCCCAGGTCGACCTGACATGACGTCTTGACAAAAAAGATGGCGCCTGACAGAGAATCCTGACAAAAAGGATTTTTCTAATCGCCTCGAAGGACGAGAACATACTAAGAGGCAAAAATCCCAAGGATAGTGCAGAGTCACGTGAGCAACATGACAAAAAGATCCCATGCGGCTCTAGCCCATGCGTCCCAGACTCCATACGGTCCATGCGTCTCTGGTCCATGAGTCCAAGACTCCATGCGTCTTATGCGACTGTGGCCCATGTATTCCAGACTCCATGCGGTCCATGCGTCTCTGGCCCCGTGCGTTCCAGACTCCATGTATCCCGTGCGTCTTTTGCCACATGTGTCCCAGATTCTACATCGACCAAGTCTTACTGTTACAACTGAGTGGTTCTCTCCAACCAAATAGCGACCACGTGTCCATTTGACCAAGTCACGCCTACAACAGTTGAGAACCTCCAGATACTCAGCAAATAATAAAATCCCAACAAATGTCCACGTGGCAAAGGAGCCCGGATTCCCGTGCATAGCTGTAGCACCCTTCCATTAAGAGGGGACACATGGCAAATCCCTCCATCCATGGGGCGCAAAATCCATGCGGCCACAAATATGACTATAAATAGTAGGGTACCAGACCCGAACGAAAGGATGGCTGGATATCTGCAGATTTACACTCGAGCAAGAGAGAAGAGCTTCTGCATCGATCGTCCACAGAGTAAAGAGAGTTTCTACACTCCTAACCCTCCATTGTCACCCCCCTAGAAAATAACTTTGTACTTAGATTGTCTTCTAGGACTTCTCTGTACTCTTTCATAGTTTGATAATTAAATCCAGTTCTTCTAGTGCTCTTTTTGATTTAAATGGCAAACAAGGCCGCATAACCCTCTCGGGCCGCATAGCGCTCTTTGTCGCATAGGTCGCTGGCCACATGAAGATTTTGTCTTCTCCAACAGCAGGTTCAACCATGGTCGAAAGCTCCAAAAACCGAAAATTTGTTTTCTTCATAAAAACTTTATTTTAACTCCAAATCAAGTGAAACAAAAGCCAAATTATACGAAATAAAATGCTCTAACATAAGGAGCAACTAGTTTTTCGAAAATACTAAGTTTTAATAGATCAAAACCAGGGAAAACTCATGGAACCCATAAAAATTCAAAACTTAAAACTCAGATCTACAAAAATCTATACATCAAAATCCAAAACTCCAAGAACTAAATATGATCAGCAACTCAAGGAGAGCATTTTCCATCAAATGCATTTTTAAAACAACATATACATAAAAAAATTAAAATTTTATGACTCCACTATTGAGCAAGATGTACTTGCCTAAGAGTCCAACGACCTCTTCCTAGTTAGGTCCGGTGCTAGGGTTCGGCTAGGGGAGGTGCACGGGGGTGAGGGAGAATGGAACAAGGAAGAAGGAAATGAAAATGAAGAAGAAGAAAGAGAGGGGAGAGAGAAAAGCTCATATATATATACTAATAGAAGAGGAAAAATGGCTTAGTCATGAGTTCAGTCAAATGAACCGAACCAGGTGTCCATTCTACATACGGGTCATAAACCGGGTCTATGGTAATGCCAATAGGTATTATACTGGTCTCGGATAGTTTCTCTCAACAACAGAAAAAATAATAAATAAAATGACAGTAACAAACATGAAAAATACAACAGAAATACATTATCAGAAAAAATTTAAATTCAAAAAATTCAAGAAATACCAAATCTGAAATCGGATATGACAATTAATAATGAAAATGTTACATTTAGTTAATAGTATTATCTTATATTTTAATTGTTATTTAGGTTAATAATTTAACATAAACAAATAATTGGTTAAATATATAATATAATACTTTTTATCATTTTGTTATTTACTTAATTAGTTTTAAAATGATATTATCATGCAAGTATAATAACGAATTACTAAATAAAATAATTAGTATTTACAATGACAATTAGTTCTTAATTGATAACCAGTTAACAAAATAAATTTGTTAATACTATTTTTTTAGTTTTTAGTAACTTAGATTAACTTGTTAAACAAATAAAGTAAGATTTAAAATTATTACAATGTACTAGTTTATTTTTATTTGTTTTTTACTTTTTTATCCTAGTAAGACACATTTTAAAATTATAAGAAGAAAAAGAAATGTATGTAGTTTATATATGTGCATGTATTTTATATATATTTTTATTTCTTCTAAATGTTCTCCCACTTAATGTTTACCAACTAAATCCAATTGAAACTAGGAGGACTTGTATAGAAACAGGATTAAACTTAAGGGACTAAAATGCAAACATTCCTTTTAGATATAAGGAAGAGAGTCCTATTGGAGTCGATCATCTTTGTCGCGGACTTATTCACAGGATCCGACCCGGACTTGTGAACGGTTGGGATCCGAATATTCAGAAAGCATATATACAAAGAAAATAATAAATGAACTATTTTTCTTGTTTTCCTTTCACTGCTTTTGGACTACTACTAGTAGGCCTTATTTGTTTGTTTTATCCTCCGGTGGCGATGCGCCTTTCTTTGGTGGTTGTGGGGCGTCTTACTCAGTTTCCATAAGGGCACGGACAAAGAATCGAACAAAATATTTACTGTACAAAAAATATTTTTAAATAAATTAACTAAAATAAAATAATTTGTAAAATTTTGTAATCACGAAAATTTTCGCTATCACTAATTACGAAAATCTGATTTTTTTTTTTATATTTGTAAAATTTTGGCTTTGTCAAAATTTTGCCAACCAAGTTGACGAAAATATAACAGTGATTTTTTTTTTGTTTCTTTTTTTTTTTTTTTCTTTTTTAGGGTTTTTTTGGTGATAATTTTATTTTGGATAATTGGATTTGATTTTTTTTTTTTTTTACAAATTGCTTTTGTATACTTTTATTTAGGTTTTGTTCTTTTTAAAAAAAAGTTTTTGTAGCAATAAATTTTTTAGTAAATTAGAAAAAAATAAATTTTAACATACAAAATAAAATATGCTATCATTGAACAACCAAAAAAAAAAAATCTGCCGTAAGAATATTACGTCTGCGGTCGAGCAGACTCCGAACGGCCATAAATATTTGTTTTAAAATCGATTTTCGTCAAACAATAGGTCGATTTGTATGTTTTCAACGAGAGTAACACAATTAATGTAAAAAAATATTTTATCCGAAAAAAGACGAACATGTTACAGGCAAAAATATAAAATTTAAAACTTTAAAGTATCATAACTTTTGACTGAGAGATCGAAACAATGTCCAGTTTGTTCCAAAATGACCGTATCGAAAAGTACTACGGGATAAACCGTTTCATCGTTTGACGGACTTCGAAAATTTTTAGAATTGCAAAAAAATGATTTTTTGATTTCCAAATTTTACTTTAGGTAATTTTATTTTCGATTTTTTTTATTATCTATACTAATTTGTTATTATCAATACTAATATGAATGATAACAAAATCTATTGATTAATATTATTATAAATATTATATTTTTCTTTCATATCACTAAAAGATAATTTATTATTATTTATACACAAAATTTATTTAAAATAATTAATTATATAGATAAGAAATAATTAGTTTGTTATTTGTTAAATTGTGATATCTATTTTAATTATGATTTCTCGTAAATATATGTTTTAAATTTTGAATATGTGTTTAGTTAGATAATAACAAATTACTATAGATAATAATTATATTTTCAAAATTATATTAGTATACATAATAACAAATTAGTATAGATAATAATAAAACGGTTGCTATTGATAATAGATATGGTATCTAATATTTGAAAAAATATTTTAGTTAATTTTAAATTGTCGTGAGAAAATCTATTGGTTAATTATTTATAAAACCAACACACACAAAAATCAAACAAAACTATCAAAAAAACCAACACAAAAAAAACAACCAAAAAAAACCTAAAAAAAAACCAAAAAAAATCATTGTCAAATTTTCGCCAACCCAGTTGGCAAAAATTTGACAAATATAAAAAAATTATATTATTATTTCATATTTCCGCTATCAGAGATGACGAAACATTTCGAGATTTTAAATTTTTTACAAATTGTTTTCTTTTAGTTAATTTTTTTTAAAAAAATATATGTACGGCAATTTTTCTGAGAATCGAATGGCCTCTTATAAGAGCTTTAGGGTCTGCTTGTAACGGTATTTTTATCGGATTTGAGATTTTTTTTAAACTGATAATTTATGAAATATTTAAAAAAATCGATGTTTGTTAATTTTTGTAGGTACTGATTTTGATAGATTCAAAAAACTTTTAAAATTGGTGTAATGTATTTTTTTTTTTTATAAACATCTCAAATCGATGATTTTTGAGAGATTTTATTATTCTATTATATTTATATCCTCAACAAAAATATATAATTATAACTATTAATATGATACCCTATTTTTTCATCTGTGTTTTTCCTTCCAAACTACGGCTATTTTTTTCAATAAGTTTTTAAAATCATTCTCTCATACTTTCATCCATTTGTTTATATTATTTCATGTATTTTATTATTTTGATCAAATGAGGACTTCTATTTCTTCCAAATTACAACTATTTTTTTCTGATAAGTTTATAAAAAAAATCTCGTACTTTTATTCAGACGTTTCTATTATTTCATGTGTTTTTATTGTTTCATGTGTTTTTTTTTATTTCGTGTGTTTCTATAATTTTATTTATATATGGACATATAGGTAATTTTATTCGTGTAAAAAATTTTGATAACCGCTCGTTAATGAATTACCAAGTACGGGTTGGAGTGGTTTAAAAGTCGCTACTTAAAACCACAAAAAATCGGACCCCTCATAACCGGTATTCTAAAAATACCTCATAACCGCTACCCCTAAAATTACCAAGCATACGTTATGCTTGGTAATTTTAGGGCTAGTGTTTATGACATATTTTTAGAGTACCAGTTATGAGGGGTTCGATTTTTTTGGTTTTAAGTAGCGAATTTTAAACCAGTTCAATCAATGCTTGGTGATTCATTAAAAAGTGATTCTGAAAGTTTTTTACACGAATAAAATTACATATATATCCATATATAAATAAAATAATAATAACAAGTGAAATAATAGAAACGCCTAGATGAAAGTATGAGAGAAATATTTTAAGAACTTACCGAAAAAATTAGTCATTGTTTTGAAGAAGTAGAAATCCATATTTGATAAAAATAATAGAAACGCATGAAACAATATAAACGTCTGGATGAAAATATGAGAGAAATATTTTAAGAACTTACCGGAAAAAGTAGCAATTGTTTGAAAGAAATAGAATAGAAACATGGATGAAAAAAAAAGTATTTGTAGTTATAATTATATATATATTTTTAGAATATAAATGTAATAAAATAATAAAATATCTCAAAACCCACCAATTTTTGTGTTTATAAAGACAGTCAAAATTATTACATTACACGGATTTAGAAAGAATTTTTAGTGGACAAAAATCAGTGGCTAAAAAATATAACAAGCATGAATTTTTAAAATACTTCACAGACAGCCGATTTAAAAATATCAAAAAATCAGTAAAAATACCGTTACCAAACACACCCTTAGAATTTAGTGTGCTTGCCCTTTTTTTATATGTCCATTGGCAAAGTCGAATTCAGATCTAATCCTTTACCAAAACTCATCCCTCCTTCTAGTCACTCACATGGTCTTTAATCCCTCCACAAACCGTACCACAATCCATATTCCAGAGTTATGGTGAAAGTTGAAGATTAAATATTTATAGGATTAATTAGTGATCTTGAATTTTGTACTAGTTTAGAGTTTAAGTCCTAACATGATAAATTGAAAATTTTGGACCCAAAATTTTATCTTTTGTTTCTTTTTTTTCGATTATACCCTCAACCTGAGTACAATGGCAACAAACAACACAAACTGGAATTTGAGGTATAATGGGAAAAAAAACAACAACAATAAAATTTATGATCCAAAAATTTTGGTTTTACATGTCAGGACTTAAATTCTAAGCTGATATAAATTTAAGGATCTAAACGCTAATTAGTCCATATTTATATGATTTCAACACCTATGTCCTCTGTTCGGTTGAATGTCCTAATTATATTAAAGTCCATGTCTCTATCAAAAGTCATATATATCATGAACAATGTATACATTTGCAATGTTGCTCTCAAACACAAATAAACAAATTGGAGCATGCCCTGTACCAACAGGACCAGAAATCAAATTAGGGTTGGTGGCGTTAGTATATATAGCTTTCAAGTGAAGATACTTTGGGACCAATATTCATTTAAAAAAAAAAAATCCAATTCATAAATTATAAATAGTTTACTGGAGAGTGCAAGTCTGACAATGAAGCCATAACCACAAAGTCATAACAATTTAATCTCGTGACAATTAAACCCTTACTAATTTGTAAAATTTCACCAACTATTTGGGAGTCTTACATTGGCGGATTGGTTCATTTTTTGGAAATTTTGACAGAGACTAAAAAGCAAGATATAGATGATCAACTTGTCAACCACACGTGCCAATGTCTATCCAAAAGGGATCCTTGCGATTCCTAAATTAAATTAGAACAAAAAAGAAAAAGCAAAATATCTTCTAGTCTTTATTTTGACAAAAGAGTTTTTACAGGGACTAAAAGCAAGATATACATTAATAACATAAATTTTTTCTTATATTCTTAATCTGAGACATTTATTTTCTGAAATATAATTAAATTAAAGGGAAAAGGAGTTTGTAGTAAATGATTACTATATTAATTGGAAAATGCTAAATGCTCCGGGAGGAGGACGTTTGACCGCTCCATGCCTGCAGCCGTGTCACACCCCAATTCGCCCAACCCCCTCCCCCCAATTCGCAGGCAACACGTGACCGAGAGCCAATTGTACGGACAAATTCGACGGTCCATGTAGCATTGCCGATATTAATTAGCCTACAAAGAAGTAAAGATTATTCAAGTTAGTCTGGTCCAACTTAAACACAAACTTCGTTCAAAAGCTATATAACTCAATCCAAAAATATTTTAACATAAAACGTAAAAGTTATCGATTTTTTATGACTTTCCACATTTTTTTTATATGTCCGGCCATACGCACGAGACTTTGTGCACGCTACGTTGCATGTCGTTTGGACCCGCTGTCCTACATCTACCCTGCGGTTTGATCTCGAGACCATTCGTCTAGCCAGAGAGGTTATACCTCTTCTCACTGACCATAAAAGTCAGTTGAGTTCAGTTTTTCACATTAGAAAGTTCTATTCTAACTTTAAGGACCATCTAGCCAATAGTTCCAAACCATCGTTCGGTGTATTAATCAAATATTTTTAAAAATAAAACATAAAGGTACAAATTGAAGGTTTTAACTTTTAAAATTTCTACACTAGATGGGGTTTGCTAAGTAAAATTTGGAAAACCTCTCCTAGGTATTAAGTATGGAAGTAGGAGTCTTTCATTTAGGTGTTTCGATGATTGTAACAAGAATCATAAATCGTACTTTTTATTGCTTAAATCTTTTTGGAGGTTCCTTGATCACTATAATGTTGAGGATGTGATATCCACATGTAGTATATTCTTCCGTTCGCCTACCAGAGGAGAAAATAATTCTTTTTAATGGGGAGAGATCTAGAAAAAAATTATGATTCTTTACTTTCCTTGATTCATGATTCGAGGATGAGAAGACAATACTCTTAAACGTAAGCGTCGACGGAGTTACGACAAAGACGAAAATTTTGACAGATGTGGTCGGGCTCAAAACATAGCAGAAGCAGTTGCACCGCTATACATACGGTATACTTAAAACTGTAGAAATTGTCCAGTAACTTTGTTGAGTAAATTGATGCTCACAGAGCTTATTGTCGGCTGACTGACAGTATGTTGGTGGTCGAAGATTGTATGCAATTTTTGTGTATTTTAAACAAGATTTTGACTTTTAATTTGTATGGAAGGTCAATATTTGTGTTGGGCTAATTTTGGTAATTTGTATATATAAATTATGAATTTTTAGCCTATATAGGCTTAAGGGAGGTTACTACATGGTATATTCATTGAAAGAGATTCAAGTAAATAGTCAACAAATTAAAATTTCTACTATTTCGTAGGACCCGCACTTCAAGATAAAAGGAAAAAGAGATTTGTTTAAGGGGGATCGTTTACTTTGTTTATGAAGTCGTCATTGAGGGTGATCGATCTCATTATTGTAATATTCTATGTTCTTTTTTAAATTTTAGAGGGGTTAAAATTTGAGACAAATGATCCGTCATATATATTTATAATCAATATTTTATTATTGTGATAATAGATGGATTGAGATTTATTCAAGTGACGAAGTTACCACAAAATATAGTTTTATTCTGTCTTGGTTCTTGCGCAGGAATTCGTTCTCTTTCAAGTGCGTGTTGGTGCATTTTTTGCAACGTTTCGATCCCTACATATTTTTAATTTTTTTATCCAGCATTTCGATCCCTACTGACTTCGTATGAGAAATGATGAACTTTAGATCATTTATTTAAAAACTAATTTAAAGATGACAAGAGTTTTTCATTCAAAAAATAGGTTTATCAGAAGAAATATTCAAATTCCTAAAAAATAAAATATAACAAGTTAAAAATATATATTTAATATTTAAATTACATTTAAACTAAAAATACGACATTATTGACACATATATTCAAAGTTATACCAACATATTAATAATAAATTTTAATTAAAAATATTCAAATCATATTTAAAATATATTAATAAAATTTTAAATAACAGACAAAAAAAAATCTATCTAATATATATATAATCTTAATTCAAATATGTTTAAATATGATTTATTTGACTATATAAGAAAAAAAAATCTGTGTAATGCACGTGAATTTACTAGTGTTTATCGGATTTTGAATATATGTTCGATAGTTAGAAATATTTCATAATATTTTTTTAAATCAAGATACGTTAGATTTTTTTATACATACTAGTAATGTGCACGTGCATTACACGCTCGTAATTATTGCTGTTGAAAAATAATTGAAATTAAAATGTATTATAGATAACGCTATTTCGTGGGATCGAACCCCAGCCGAAAATGTCTTTCACGTTAATCACATGAGAGAGAGGTATTTGGTTATAAATACACACATATATTCGTTAAGAATAATTTATATTGTACTTGTTTATTTCGTATATTTTTTTATTTTCTGGCTCTACTGGTAGGCAATATGTTAAGTACTTTTATTTAAAAAATATTAATTTGTACGTTAGTAATTTTTTTAATTAATTGAATGGGGATGAGGATTTACAAGTGGAAATTTTTTTGTTTTATAATTTGTATATTTCGTATTTTTTAAATTTTGAATTAATTGGATAATGATGACGATTTACAAACAAAAAGGAGGTTAGTTTGGTAATTTGTATCTTCCGTAAGTTTTAATTTTTTTAATTAATTGGATAAGGATGAGGATTTACAAACTAAGAGGAAGTTAGTGTTAGATTTATTGTTAAATTATCTAAACTATATGATTCAACAAAAGCACTCCTTTCTTTTAGTCCCACATGGGTTCTCCTTTCCATATATTGCTTTACCCCCCTTAGTGGGTAAGTGGGCTCTATAGGAGATGGGCTTGAACTCATCCAACCCGCGAGCGGGTGTGCGATTTAATGAGCATTTTTACGCGTTTATTATTCGCGCACTTAACACTTTGCACGCCGCGGAACGGACACGGGTACAAAGGTAATTTCATAACTTATTTTATTTTATTTTTTTATTTTCGTTGATTTGGTCTGGTGGGTTGCTGGTCTTCCGCGGAACTGTTCTCACGTAATCCCGTTACTGGAAAAGTGGGAAAAGTTACGTGAGAGGTATATCCAAGACACGATCTTGAGATCTGAAAAAAACAGAAATCGATTTTTCTTTTCTCTCTCTCTCTCGCTCTCTGTTCGGACGGAAGAACGATCTCACAGAGACGAAAAAGAAAAGAAAAACTCCAGAACCAAAATTTCTCCTAAACTCCTCCGTCCAATTTCTATTTGTCGGGCAAGGTTGTGATCGTTCGTGGGATTCGCCACCGGGTGCACGGTGAAGTGAATCGAAGGATTCGTTGTATCTCGGGGATAGATCGCCAGGAACCCATTGCACTGTTCGTGGGGCGAAATTCTATTCTAAGGACAGCGTGTAACGTGCCTCAAATCCTATACTATTTCTTGTTTTAATTTTACATCTTCCTATTTGCATTATTTAGGAATTTAACCAACAATTAGTTTGATAATTTGTATCTTCCGTAAGTTTTTTAATTAATTGGATGAGGATGGAAAATTACAAACGACTTAGACGGCTCAACGTCTAAAAGCCGCATTATATTATTGATTGATTGACGGTTGATTGTGGAAGATAATATAATAAAAAGTAAAATTTTTTTTTGATGTCCAACGAGATTTTATGTATACTGCGCTGCATGCCATTTTGGCGGACCCACTGCCCCCATACCATCTCCGTACTTTGATTCCGAGACCTCCATCCAGCCAGAAAGGTTATACTTCTTCTAAGAGACCACAAGGTCCAGTTGAGTTCGGTAATAATAACAAATAGTTAAATAATTAGTTAAAATTTATGAATTTTTTTAAAATAAGAAATTGTTTTTGGAGATATAGATAAGTAAATAGAGGGAGAAAAAAAAAATAGAAAGGAGAGCAAGTAGTAATTTGTGGTACTCATGGCCTGCTCATCGTCGCCACTCCAGCCGCGCCTCCTCTCCTCCTTGTTCGGGGACTGCCTCGTCCACTCCGCCGCCGCCAGACCGCTCGCTCCTCTCCTTCCCGGCGCCAGAATAGGTCGGGATTTTTTTATTTTTATTGTTCACTCTATTTTTGACGTATATCGGTCCATCTCCGCTTGTGTCTACACCTATGTTAAGGACACGGCACCTATTTTGGTGTCTTAGTGTTTTTTTAATGTCCGGGCTGTGTCCGATAAGTGTCGTGTCAGACACGACACTTGCGTGTCCCTGCTTCCTAGGTACTCTGCGGAAGCATCTGGTTGATAACCTAAGTTTGATTTGGCAAGTTTGGTTCCCATTTGAAATGGAAAACGCACCATTACAAATTGCAAACGCCAAATGGGTGCTCTTGCTAGCGATTGACATCTGGCGTTTTTGGAATCTTTGGTGAAAATGATAAACGCCGGGAGGATGCTGGAAGCCAACGGCAAAAGCCCTATTTTAAACGCCAAATTGACGGCTACTTTGTTTTCCGTTTGAAACGAGGCAATTGCTGGTTCCTTCAGCATTTTGACCAAAACGGAAACACGTTTGATTCTCGCGTTTGCCGTTTTCACCATACAAAATTGGTCGAAATGGTAAACGTCAATCTCTCGCAAGAGCACCATTTGAAGTTTGCCATTTGAAATGAAGCGTTTTCCATTGTAAATGGAACCAAACTAGCCCTTAGTAGCATTATGTAAACCATATTATTAATATTAATATTATTATTCTTGCAGGACCTAAACAAACATCAGTCCAATTGTCAAGGACGCTGTGCAATCTAACCGATCTATTGTTCAATAAAAGGTACTTCCAAGCACTCTCTGTTTCATTAGGCGGTGTAAGTATTATTCAGGAAGCACAAGCTCATGAAATTTAGTTAGTTGATCCTCACTAGGCTTTGCTAGGATCCAGACACTTGCTATTATTCTTCAGTTGGACATGTAGATTCAATCAAAGATTTACACGTACTCTTTTAACTATGGATAAATTTGTTTTAACATTGTCAGAAATCAAGATGAGCTGCTGAATGGCAAACGCAGACGTTTGCGACCGGGGAAGGTATCTCCTCGTCGTCACGTTCCCGATCATATACCAAAGCCTCCGTACGTTAATTCTAGACACTCGCCTGGGATTGCTAGTGGACCTGAAGTGCACGACGAGAGAGGAATCGAGTGCATGCGTGCGTCCGGAAGACTCGCGGCGCAAGTTTTGGAATATGCTGGCACTTTGGTTCAGGTAAGCTTTTTTTGCTTAATTTCAACAGTTCTACTTATAAATCTTTGTTCAATTTGCGAATTCTTATTGCAATTTCTTTGATTGATTTAACTTATTTTGTTAAGATGATAAAAAATATCCTGTTTACATGGTTTCAATAGAAGACATAATGTAATTGTTAGCATTACTAGTGGGATAAAGAAGATTTTGAGGATCCAATATATAATAGTTCAAAGTTGTTGAAACTCTGAAACATTGCTATAATTGGAATAAACTTATTAACGAATATCCCTACAATAATCAGAACAAGATTTGGTTAGATCTTTAACTAGGATTGTTTTGGAACCCATGATATTATGTGGGCCACCACTTCTTTCTGTCCTACAATATCCTGGCTAAATGAGCTGCAAAAGTATGAGAGAAGATAGGTGTAAGTGAGTTTCCCCCTCATGGTTTCATGGTATATGGAAAAGTTGGTAAATGTTTTTGTAACATTCCTGAACAGTATATGGGCCTGCCTTCATGGAACAAGCCATAACTTGGCAGTATTGGGCTTTCCCCAATCAAGGCTTGTGATTTTTGATTGTGGATAAAGGTAGTCGCCTTGCCAGAGAAGAAACAATCTAAAAGAATAAGAATACTCTCAGCTACGGTTTTCAGCTGACAAATTGGTGATTCTGCTGACAGCCAGGTACCACGACTGATGAAATTGATAAACTAGTTCACCAGATGATTATTGAGAATGGAGCATATCCTTCTCCTCTTGGCTATGGTGGCTTCCCGAAAAGTGTTTGTACATCCGTAAATGAATGCATTTGTCATGGCATACCTGATTCGAGGGCACTTGAGGTACATTTCCCCGTCCTGTTTATTTTATCATTATGGCTTTCACTATTCACCTAGCACTAACTTACTGAATATGGTTCGCAGGATGGTGATATCATCAATATTGATGTTACTGTCTACTTGAATGTAAGTTCACTAACCTTGCAGCAGTATCCAGAAATTAAATAGCTTGATATCCTTCGATGACTTTGTGAGTTTTCTTTTGACTTTATCGAAATAATATAAATATACGACCCTCGACCCTCACAACAAAAGTTTTGTTGTAGTGTCATGGGCTTTTAATAAATTTGTTAGTCAGCTATATTCATTTACACGTAAATTCCTTCTTATTCTTAATTTGTGTAGTTTACTACCGCGGAGAGTCTCTTATTTTTCCAGCAACGACATATGAAATTTTAGAACTTCTACGATATCTTTTAAATACAGAATTAATGTCTTAGCGGGTCCCAAAAATTTGGGATAAACGCTTTGTTGTTGTTGTTGTTATAAATAGTATGAATTGGGTAAACTGACCTGGACATTTGGCTAGCTTTGATATATTTTGTTAAATCAATATTATATGCTGAACCTTTTTCATAAGCTCACTTCTATATGTATATGTGATTCTATTTTGTATAGCGATAAGCATTAATGCATCCACACAAGTTTGATTATGCAGTTTTTACAAAGTGTCATGATGTTTTGTTTGTCCTTATATCCATCTTCTTGATTCAAATGATCGAGTGACAGTGCGTTGTAATGTGCAGGGCTATCATGGAGATACTTCTGCAACTTTCTTATGTGGTAATGTTGAAGATGAGGCTAAGAAGCTGGTTCAGGTAGGATTGAATTTTTTTTATTCCTTATAATTCCTTTCAAGCAAGACATTACCTGATGGTTGGTCTATCGGTTTCAACTCTTGGCCATTCTTCTTATCAGTGACAAGCATCATACAATCAATAAAGAATAACTACTGATTACTTTTCCATCTTTGTCCAGATGGTTGTAGCACTTAACCCTCGTAATTATACCAGTTGCTTTTTCCCGTTGCATATGTTGCCTTGAGTTGCTGTCTATCTTGCAGGGACATGACACGGTAAGGACACGGCGACACGGACATGGCACCTATTTTGGTGTTTCCTAATGTATTTTGGAGTGTCCATACGTGTTTGTGGAGTGTCTAATATGTGTCAGATACGACATGGCCACATTTTCGGAGTGTCTGTGCTTCCTAGAAGGCTGTACTTGTTTTGACCCTCTCTTTTTAGTCGTATCCCTTGTTGGAACTTTTTTTGTTTGGTATATAAGAAGAGAGGATTACTGGATGTTAACTACATGTACGGGTTGTTCAATAACTTCATTTTGGGACCTTTTCCTAGAAATAACATTCAACCTAGATGCACAGATTGGCCAGTTAGTCTTATTTCACCATGTAGAATTGTGATTGGAGTCAGAATGGTATTGCATCCCAACCCTAGTCACAACCCAAGGGAGGCAAAGCTAGCATCTTAAAGTTTCACTAGGCATAATTAACACGACATTATTATGCCTCAATAATTGTGTCAAAGTGGATTTTGTTAATGTTACAGATGACATGGCCCTTAACAGAGCTGAATGGAAGAAAAAGGTTTCAAATAGGCGACCCTAAATTTGGGATGAATGTCTTTGTTCTTGTTGTTTGAACTGTGTCAAAGTTTTAATTAGAATAAATTTAAAGTTGGAAGTGCTTGCTGATTGAAACTTTTTAGTCGTATCCCTTGTTGGAACTTTTTTGTTTGGTATATAAGAAAGAGAGGATTACTGGATGTTCACTACATATATGGGTTGTTCAATAACTTCATTTCGGGACCTTTTACTAGATGTAACATTCAACCTAGATGCACAGATTGGCCAGTTAGTCTTATTTCACCATGTAGAATTGTGATTGGAGTCAGAATGGTATTGGCACCCAACCCTAGTCACAACCCAAGGGAGACAAAGCTAGCATCATCAAGTTTCGCTAGGCATTAATTAACACGACATTTTTATGCCTCAATAACTGTGTCAAAGTCGATTTTGTTAATATTACAGACGACATGGCCCTTAACAGAGCTGAATGGAAGAAAAAGGATTCAAATAGGCGACCCAAAATTTGGGATGAATGTCTTTGTCCTTGTTGTTTGAACTGTGTCAAAGTTTTAATTAGAATAAATTTAAAGTTGGAAGTGCTTGCTGATTGAAACTTTTTAGTCGTATCCCTTGTTGGAACTTTTTTGTTTGGTATATAAGAAAGAGAGGATTACTGGATGTCCACTACATGTATGGGTTGTTCAATAACTTCATTTCGGGACCTTTACCTAGAAGTAACATTCAACCTAGATGCACAGATTGGCCAGTTAGTCTTATTTCACCATGTAGAATTGTGATTGGAGTCAGAATGGTATTGCATCCCAACCCTAGTCACAGCCCAAGGGATGCAAAGCTAGCATCTTTAAGTTTCACTACGCATTAATTAACACGACATTATTATGCCTCAACAACTGTGTCAAAGTGGATTTTGTTAATGTTACAGATGACATGGCCCTTAACAGAGCTGAATGGAAGAAAAAGGATTCAAATAGGCAACCCAAAATTTGGGATGAATGCCTTCGTTCTTGTTGTTTGACCTGTGTCAAAGTTTTAATTAGAATAAATTTAAAGTTGGAAGTGCTTGCTGATTGCCTCTGTCTTACTGAAGTTATTAATGAATCTCAAGGTCTAGATTGGTTTTCAGACAACGTCGACAATTACTCTGTAAGGTAAACCATGCATAATACACAATTCTCACTAGTTGAGCTTGAATGCATGAAACAAAATTTGGAATGCCAAAGCGAGCATGCGTCCTGTTTGATTGAGGTTACAAACCTACAAGGGGTCGTAGAACAGATGAAATTTACTTCAAAGTAAGTATTTTAAGGTTGTCTTTGCTACTCAATTTGCTTCAAGATAGCTTAATTCCAAGGTTCAAAAACTCGCTTAGGGGGTGGGGAGGGGATGTCAGTTTCTTGAATTAATTAGTTTCAGATCCTCCAACTCCAATCCAAAATGGCCAAACATATCATTTTTGACCGATAATATGACCTTGCTTAGTACTTCATGGATTGAGATAACTGAAATAGGACACTATTCCATAGACATAAAAATTTCTTTCATGTAAGAAAGTTGAAGCAAGAGATCAGCTAGCAGATTGCTGCATCATGGGCATTAGCAACAAGCAAAAGAACCTGTGGAAAAAACCTTCTAGGAAACCCACTTAAATTGAGGTATCTGTTTGAGAAAAAATATATTTTCTACGTTGATACGACTTTGTGTGAACCATCTGCTGATCTTTTTGCTGTTCATGAAATCTATTATGCTTGTTATGTCTGTAAGTTCAAGCAATATTGCCTTTGTGTGCTGTTTTTTTTTTTGGTGGGGGATGTTGTGGGGGGGGGGGGGGGGGGGGGGGGGGGGGGGATTATAGGTGGTTGGCACACACATGCTCTTAACTGTTCACCTGATTTTTCTACTAGGGATCTGAACTGCACTGTGATCAAATAAAATCTGTAAGCCTATCTTTCCAAATGTTGGACATCAAAAGATTGGTGGTTGGCGAGATATTCTGGATTTCCTTTGGAAACTAATGCTGACTAAACCTGATGAATTTTTGATTACTTGTATGAGATCAGACTGCAGCTCTTCCGGTACCTAAGCAAGGCAGACACCCTTTAAAATCTAGAAATCTGGATGAGCGAAGGCTTCATTATCCAAGCCGTCTCCTTCAGATTACTTGTATGAGATCATGAGAATGGTGCACTATAGGATGAATAATGTTTTTAATTACTGTTTATCAATATGGCATCCTCTTGTTGGTTCCAAATTTATAGCCAAGATAGCAGTGAACAAGCGCTAAAACCTGAAGGGAAGTTCATGCAGGTTAAGAAGACCTACATTTTGGTCGTGGATTTTAAGCTGGTGCAACCAAGGAACACCAGCCAAGTTCCTTTAGATGAGGAAAGAATCTAGATGAAGAGTTAAGATGATACAAATTGTTATAGGAACTTGCATTCATCTCTGAGTTACTAACTACTAAGCCAAAGAGAGGATACAAATGACATTCCCAAGGGAGAAGGCTTCACGAAGACCAAAAAGTATGCTCCAGAAAAACTTCTGAAGCTTGATAGCATGCCTTCCCATCATTGCCGGTTTATAGCTTTATACCTTCAAAACTAATTCTGTGCTGTCCGGACTAGAGTAAAGGCAATTGTTTAGGCTGTGGAGGAGTCGAGGTATAATAATGAAGGCTTAAGAATAATGTTGGAATATTCTTCTAAAGGTAAGAAGTTCCCGTACACAATATTGTGAAACTGCTACTTGTGAAACTGCTATGACTCTTTTTAATGCAGATCTGCAGAATGTTTTGCTAGAAAATTGTCCTTTGAACCTCTTCATGTCGAAGGATTGGTTTCTTCTCCATTATTTTCATCCCAAAGAAAAAAAACCTTTTTCCATTTTAATGATAAAAGGCATGATTTCATGGCACCGTTTTTCTTGCTAAAATGTATTAATTTCATACGTTAGGTTTTTATGCTCGGGACATCATCTGTTGCTTGGTTTTAATGTAGATTGTGGTCCTAACTATGCACAAATAGAGCGTCTATCGGCCTCGTATGCCTATATCAGTTTGGCAGTGAAACATATTGTAGAAGTTAGTTTCTTATTGTTACTTAAATCCTAAATGCTGTTACAATCATTCAAGAAATGATACTTAAATAATTGTTCTCCAGGTAACGAAAGAATGCTTGGACAAGGCAATATCTATATGTGCGCCAGGAGTGAAATTCAACAAAATCGGCAAAACTATACAGTACGCCTTCCTCCAAATCTTAATTCCTTTGGCTAGTAACTTATATAAAATAATTTTTTTATGAGGTTTATGAACAGTCTCAATTGGTGTTATATATTTTTGTGAACTTTTTGGTAAAACTACCTCCACTTTATTTCCTAATTCTGATATACCATTCTATTGATATCAAAGAACTAAGGTAATTGATCTACAAGTTAAGATCCTATTATATGTAAAAATGTGTATCACAAGATGAAACTCTTGATCTACTAAAGGTTTTGTATATTTAAATAACATACCCATTCATCTTAGAGAGAAACCTAAGAACTGAGTTTCATGATACCTATTAGATTATGATAGACGTTTCTCTTAAACTGAACTAGTTACTTTGTCGATCAAGTGAATGAATGCCATATACTAGATGTATTGAACAATAGTACTGAATCTAGTGAGTTACTAGCACATTTGTAGTTATAGGCATACCTAAGCTATTTAGGCAGTTAACTAATAGCGCTAAAGGCTTTGCCTCTCCAACACTTTAAGTTTACAACAACAACGACAAAGCCGTTATCCCAATTTTTCGGGGGTCGGCTGTTTGAATCCTTTTCTTCCATTCAAATTCAGTTAAGCGCCATGCCTCCTGCAATACTAACAAAAACCTATCATTCTTTAAAACTTCAATCCATTTTCATTTTGGCCTACCCTAGTCCCGTGTCTCCAACAATTTCAATTTGCACGAGAAATATTTGAGAGTAGTGTACTTCATCAAAACACTAACTGTCACGTCCCGGTCCCGCGGAACCAAAAGTCACCACTGAGCGTGATGCGTACAAGCCTAATTTGCACTTGTACAAGACAAGAACAAACACGGTCGATATAAACATCTCTATCCAAGTCATTGTAGCGGAAATAAGCAGAAAAGTTGATACACACAAGATATATGAAAAATGAATCTCTTTATTGATAATTTGTAGCAAAATTACAATGGCTCTAGGCCAAAAGAACAACTTGATTATAAACATTGGATCACTTTACAATGAAAGATACCACAAACCTTATAACTCGTGAAACAAATACAATCAATATTGTTCCATACATTATGTCCTTTATAAACAAAACATAACACATCTTCCAGCCGAACAACTTCAAGTTGCCCAACGAGCTTCAACGCCTCAGCACGTCCAAGCGACTTCCCGAACCTGCGGAGGAGTGGGTCATTACATTGGGGAATGTACCGGTGAGCGGTCTCTAGCAGACTCACCTAAACTAACACGGTAATCATGTGAGAACATGTAAAATTATGAACTGGTCTTTCTATTATTGTCTTAGGACCAGTTAACAATTCATAAGCATGTATAGGTGAAGATAAATATGCCATCGACTAATAGTTTCATAAACAAATATATATGAATGTAAATGTGTCACTTGATATAGTGAATTTTATCCAAGACTACCATCCTTTCATGCAACACAAGTTTATATATATATATACATATATTTCATAAGTATCTTCGTGCATAAATTGTTAGGATCCATGAAATATAAATGTGTCGTGAATTCGTCCATGCAAGCAACTTGATAGGCCGGCAAGCATATTATCCTCAGTATGCAACATAACTATATGAAGGTCACTGGTGAATACACACCATCTTGGACTATCTCTGGTAAGACGACAATTTTTCATATCCAGTTAGCAAGCCCCACTGAAGGTCACAAATTACCTGTGCTAGCACATCAACACTTATTCCCCTTGTTCTCCCTAGGCCGAACCGGTCCCGGTACTCCGTCAACTGTTCGAGGAACTAAACATTGTGCACAAGCTGTCCATGGCTATGCATGCATATGCAACTTAACTATTTAAAACATATAACATGCTTGATAACATAAGCTTTTAATAACCATGCAAACATTCACTTCTATAACCACATTCCTCGAGCCATCGCTCGTGCTACCATTCTTTTCAATCCAAGAATTTTGACCTTGGCGACTCAATGGTCCCAAACCTTTTTTCACATTACTATTTCTCTGAAACAACATTACAATATTCCATATGATAATATAACAACAATATTATATTTCACATGTCTATAACTATAGTTCAATATCCATATAATAACAGTACAATAATCCATGTCTATAACAACAGTACGATAATCCATGTCTATAACAACGGTATAATAATCTATGTTCTATATAGCAAGTTAACAATAATCATATTACTCTTTTTTATCTTGGTTCTTTTTTTTTACGTAGCATTAACAATCTCATGACATATAAAAACAAAGACTAAGTGTTAGGGTAAAGGAGAGAAGGATCAAAACCACCCACTAATTGACGAATTGCCTTCGTCCTAAGCACAAAGATCTCTGCATGATTCTTCTGCACGAATCCAAGGCCAAACATGCCGTTCTAGCCAACATGCCAGCACAGTGCACCGCGCGGAGCGGAACATTACACTAAGTATTAGAATTGCACCTATAGGATAGTTTCCTGGCATGAAAGACTGCAATTTATCTTGAATTTTCTGTTGGTTGTAGGCATCTTATTACTATAGTCCTCGATACACTAATTTTATCAACTGAAACAATCTATTAGAAACCCCTCCCAAGTAAAAGGCTTGTTCTGGTGTATCTCACAACTATGGCTAGGGAACTGATGTTTCAAGAGATTAAAGAGGATAATTAAGTACTGTCAGATACTTAAAGTTCCGATTTTACAGAATTAGTGCGAATTTCCATGGGTGTTGGATCGGTTGAATTTGCAGAAGTAACAGCAATCTACAAATTCATCTCTTTTGCTGAAATGGAACTTCTTGTTCATTGTTTAGATAGTTGCAAATACAAATGTGGCTTTGTAACTAACTTGTATTTGTGCAAACCAAAAAATTAAATGCATAATTTCTTGCAGGAAAGTGAGGCGGTAGAATTTGATCTCTTGTAAATAACATCCATGACTGATGCCTACCAAACATTGCATTTGGAGATTGCACTTGCAAAGGAAGCATTTGGAGTTTCAGCCTATTTGGTTGCATCTCCATCCATTTGGAGTTTGGAGTCTGTTTGAAGCATCTCATGCTATATATAAAAAAACAATCCAAACATGAAAATGCCCTGTTTTGAAGCAAATGCTCTTACCATATTGAGTCAGTCTCTCTGATTAAAAACATTGTTTAACTGGCTTGTTATCTATTGACGCTTGTGGTACACTTCTTCTCCACTGCGATCTTATGTGTAATTTGGCCTCTGGTTTGCTAGGTAGAATCATAATTATATAGGTAGAACTTATATGATTACCTTGCTAAAGATTATAAAGTAGTAGGGGAACAATTGACTAGTATTTTGACAGTCATATAGGTCTAAAGATTCTAAACTTAAGATTCTTATGATTTTAAGAAATATTTATAGGAAGTAAATCAAACTACATACGTAATGAATGGATTTAAACATTTTTATTTTGCAATCTAATATTTTTGGAGAGCTGAAACTCAAGATCTGGAAATTCTAACTAAGAAATTCCTAAACTGTTTTGAATCTGCCTAAGCCACAATTAGAGAGAGAGAGAGAGAGAGAGAGAGAGAGAGAGAGAGAGAGAGAGAGAGAAGGGGGGAGGGGGTTGCCATACAGATTCTCTCATGAAGAACGTGAACCTTGGTACAAACATGGAACAATAAATCAATATGCATATGGAAACTGTAGTTCCATAATGACGATACTACATAAATTGCTAGGTAGCAAGCTTCACTTTTGAAGTTTGCATAAATCATGTCATCTCTAAGTCACTGCTTCATAGAATTTACAAAACATTTCTACAATTGTCACAAGCCTTCTTTTTTTTTTAAACTTTAGACAACCATTATAATAGAGCAACATGGTGAACAGATTCATTAATTGAGTAGCGTAAATTTCCTGAGATTTCAGGTCCTACTGACCGAAAAGAAAATCAGATGGCATATCGATTATTTCGACCAACCATTTGAAGATCTGTTAAGATCCCACTGTCTAATATGTTTACTGATATGCCCCACATTGTCTGAGCTCTGTGAAAAGATGTGATTTTTATCTTCTTGACAATAGGACAACTAAAATGTGAAATAAAACCAATTGAATTTTTATGGTAACAAAAGCTAAAAATGTCAACTTGTTTGTTTTTTATTCAAAACCAGATGTCCTGAGAAGGAAAAGGATTGATGTGAATACTAATCTTAATTGTTGGATTCTTATCTGTGGTGGTTGGATTTAACAAACTATCTGGAGTTGGACAATGAAGCAACGATAACTACAATATTTCCTCTTCCTAACTATATGATGTTGAAATTGATTTCCTCTTTTTCTATCCAGATGTGAGCTATTTATTCTGTGAAATTGAGAATTCATGTTGAATAATTATTATTCATATCTCCAAGTGGCTACTGCTTTATATATATATATATATATATATATATATATATATATATATATATATATATATATATCCAATGCTCTTTCAAGGACATAAGTTCTAATGCTCTTTCATGTCTCTTGAAGATGATAAATTGGATGATCCACACTCATACTATTGATCTTTGATTCTTTATTCTTTCTATATAAAAGTTATCTTCTCAAGCATACTTTCATGTATGTTAATTTGACTATGCACTCGAGGAGACAGGGGAGGATGTGTATATTTTAGTAATTAGCAATGTCTTAAAAGCGTTATTTACAAGTTGGCTTTTGTTAAGTGATCATGCAGATAAATTCCGCTTAGGCGTAGTTCAACAATTTGTTGGCCATGGTGTGGGCCGTGTTTTCCATTCTGATCCTGTTATTCTACATTATAGTAAGTGTTCCTGGCATAAGTAGGTTTCACTCAAAATGGTACTTCAATCCTGTCATGTGCATTATATTTGTGGCTAAGTGAGTTCCTTTCATTAATGAGAACTCATCTGTTGCTCTATATACCATAAAAATCATAATATGGAATTCGATGTGATTCTAGAATTACCTTGTTTTATTACCATGAGGTACTTCTCAATACCATTCGTGTATGTGAATTTAATGGCATAGGTATAATCTTATAGGTCTGCTGTATTGTTTTCAAACAAACATGTATATTTTACTTTATTCTCTCAAGCAGTTAACAGTTAATATCAAATTGCTTCTGCCTTAATTACATGTAAAGACCTTTCTATGGATTATAAGGCGGATGCCTCTCCATATTTCCAGAATAATCTAATCATGAAACTAAACGTCAGTTATATTTTAGTGAGTGATATTGTATGTCTATGTAGTCTATGTTTAGTCTCACACTGGACTGACTTGTATGAGTACGGTCTCCTCCTCCTAGGCTCCTATATATACTTATTTAAACCACTCGATGAAAGGTGTCCTAATTATTTCAATTGTAGCTTTCTACATGGTATTAGAGTATGTCTCATCTTGGACCTAGCTCTTTCCTTCAATCAAAATAAAATTTCTCTCTACCAAAATAAAAATCCTAGCCATCCATGTCATTTTAAACCTAATTCTAGCCATCCATCCATTATCTTTTCATTCCCTAATCCTAAAAATCCTTAGCTCCTCCTATACAACCTAGCCTGCATCATCTCCCAAAACCAATAGCCACCACAACCCCATCCCTTTTCTTTTTTCTTCTTGTTCCCTAAATCACAAACTCGGTTCTCTTCTTCTCCAATCTGTCATGTCCTGATTCCGAAGAATCGATAAGTCGTCACCGGACGTGATATCTTACAAGTCTAATTTGCGTTTGTAGAAGGCGTGTCCATGTGTAACAGAGTTAAGCAGGAAAATTGAATAACACCATGACACATAAGACTCATTTTATTGATAATTCACATTTGATACATAGCTGAGTAAATGTGTCGTACATGCTTACAACTTGAATAACAAAATGAGATTACATCGTTCCATACATCATATCCCTTTATTAGAAACAAAATGTATAAACAACTTTGGCGGGAGTCTTCAAAATGCAACTTGGAAGCTTCAAAAGAAATATGCACAAGTTTCGGTTGATGGACGAGACTGGCCTTTAGCTCCTCGTTGCGTCTCCTTTGTTCGCGGCACCTATGGAGACGTGGGTCATCACATTTGAAATGTACGGGTGAAGACGAATTAACCCAACATACCAAAATCAACACGATAAACATATGAAGCAAACATTATTATGGTGATCTTTCTATCTTTTCTTAGTTGTTCAATTCTATAGAATCGAAAGACAGCAAATGTAACATATAATATGCATCATCTAATGGTGATTCTTATCCACGACCGATACTCCTTTCCTGCAACATGACTTACCATATTCTTCCCTGTGAACAAGGCATCGTTAGCTAAACATCTTGAATATGTTAAGGTTACTGGCACCACAAGCTATCTTGAAATTCTAGTGAGACGGTGATCTTTCTAGTCCGAGTAGCTAGTCCCACCGGAGGCCCTGAACTCACCCCGTGCTAGTACGTCAACACCGCTCCCCCTAGGCGAATCGGTTTCGATATTCTGACAACCGTTCGAGGAACAAAATCTTGTGCACAAGTTGTCCATGACCATGCATGTCTAAAAAACTAAGTTAATAAACATAGCATGAAAGACAACAAAAACTTGATATAGCTACGCAGCTCATTGTATATTCTACCTGTCTCGAGCTATCTCCCGTAACTTTCATACTAGTTGCAACATTCATCCATGAATCTATTTCTATTTAGCACAGTACTAAAACACACATTTATATAATAAGCATGTATCAATATGATTACTCTCTTTTATCTTAATTATTTTTATTAAATGTATCATTGATAGATGGACACAACAATAAAGTCATTTTATTAAGGTGTGAAGAAAAGGAAAGAAGGGTCAAAGCTACTCACTATTGGAGAATTGTCGAGAGAGATATCTCCAACCCTTCGTCTACACGGTCACCTGCATTTGCACCAACAGAGGATTAATACTCTTTTTCTCCCAGAATTTGATATGAATGCGTAAGCTATGTTATCCGGACTCTCCACTTTAGGAGAAGTACCCGTGTCCACCGGGTAGGACATGGGTATGGGTATGTAATCCGCATCCGATCCTCCATAGTGACAATCGGATCCTTCATGGTCCTTTATGGTGACAATCGGAAGACTGGTAGTGAAGTAGATAGTTTATTTTAATACGGTGGATTGGTAGTAAAGTTATGAAATCTTACAAATTTAATTACATAGATGTATTTTTTATGAAACCATACAAATTTAATTATAAGCTTAAATATAGGAAGTAGTGCAAACTTTATTACATCTGTCTTTTTATGAAATCATACAAATTTAATTAGAGATGACGTCTTTTTATGAAATCGTGCAAATTTAATTACATGTCTTTTATGAAGCCATACAAATTTAATTACATGATGTGTCTTTTTGTGAAACCATATTCAAATGTATTTATTTTAATAGGCATATCCCCGTACCCGTATCCAAAATTTGGATTCTTTTTAGCCGAGTTCGTGTGTCCTTCAATTATGAGTTTGAAAGACCCGACTCTTGGATATGCATCCGTACCCGACATCCGTACCCGAGTCCAGGTAACATAGTGCGTAAGTCGTTGAACACAAGCAATCAAAACCATCAAAAACATCTACGAAAACGCATTCATAAAATCAACAGCGAAAGCAACAGCGAAAACGACAACGAAAATGAACAGTAAAAAGTTTAAAGTAAGCGACTTTTATATAGAACTTACTCAAAACACGATCCGCTGCATATGAGACCTGATTCCGAAAAGCCAGTCCAAAGAGAGGGAGGGTTTTAATTCATTTTGTCCCGATCAACCAATACCTGTAGAATTGCCAACACAGTGCCCCTGAGTGAGGAGCGGGGCACTACACAACCCACCTAAACCAAAAAAAAAAAAAAAAAAAAAACCAAAAACTTTTCATCATCTACGTCTCTAATATTAGTTTTCTGTCTAGTGTTGCCCACATCAGCGAAGGAGGCCTATTAATACCCAAAGTCGTTGGTACCTCATCTAGATTCGTTCCAGTAGAGTTCAAGCTCGACGCGCTTTCCGATATCCCCCATCCCCATTCCTTTCCAATCCTGATCCAGAGCTGCCATTGTGCATCCTTCATCCCCGTTCACTCATGATTCTTCACTTTGTTGTTCACGCCAGTAGACGACAACGGCGGACACTTGTACAAGCCATCGTCAATTTTGGCCAAGCTCCTCTAGTCCCTGCCACTCTTGCTGCAAGCCTCGACACATCGACTTCGTCGCATCAACATCAATGCCTCACAGCAACAGCTCTTTCTCCGATTTACCGATGGCAGGAAGCTCCCTCTTCCTCGACACGGCCATCGCGGATCAGTTCACCAATGACTGCCATGTTTGCCGTATTTGTCCTGTGATCCTCTTTTATTAATCTCTCTCAAAGTAATTATACCGACATAACTATCTTTCATTCATACATACATACATACATACATACATATATACATACATCAATGCTTGCATACACAGACTCACCCGGCACACACGGACCAAACATACACACATTTTCATGCACAGAGACACACTTTCACACAGAAACAGACACAATGCACATGGAAACACATGAATGCACACACAGGTACATCAAACTGGATAAACTTTCCCAGTTCTGGAATTCAGATTATGTTAATATATTTTTATCGGCAATAAATATTTCCAGTTGGTGGGTTTGGAGTATGTTTTTCATAAAGGTTGTTAATATTGACAAGCAATAAGCCCTTATTATAGTCCAGGTGCCCTAGTTCCCACCATTTATACTTGTGATGCATATGAACTATTCTGTATCCAACAATCATTTTTTTCTTGGACATGTGCTCTCATCTCACAATACCTAATGGATTTTTTCCACTGGTCATTAGCGTAATAGATAGATATTGTTAACTTGCATTCATTATTTTGGTGTTGCACCATAAAGCTCAGCGTCTTCTGTAAATGCACGTTCCTTAAGATTTATCTAGTAGTAGATTTATATGTTTTTTTTAATGACAATGACCATTTTGGACATACTTTATTATTCTTGCTTTCCCCTGTATGCAAGTATTCAAGAGGTCTTGCTCTTTCTGTGATGCCTACAGTTAAAAGTATTTTTGTTGTTTCAAGAAAGATCCAAAGCATGAGATTATCATGAGCTCATATATTTGCAGGAAACAGAGAGCGTGGACAAATGATATTGGGCCAAACATTCACGATAGGTAGTCCCCTCAACAATTTAACTTGTATATGATCTTACTTGTTTGTCTTATCACTTCTTTGATGATCGTTTATGTGATTTTCATATTTATAACCCAAAAACAATTTTTGGGTATTCATCATCATCATGATCATGATCATCTGTTTACAGGGCCAGCCCATGGGAAGGCCCGTCAAGACTTCGGGCTTGAACAACCCCCAGGCCGGCCCAGCCCAAACCCAACTTTAGAGATGCCTCAACAAGCTTACATGGCCAGCCCAACACAAATCCAACTTAAACCTATATTTATAGTAGCTCTGGCTAGGGCTAGGGCTAGGGCAACCAAACCCCCTGCCGGCCCTGTCTGTGTAGAAGGATTGAACGAGTCAAAGTAAGTAAGCTCCACAAATAAGCTACAATTGTTAGTTATCAAGCAGATTTCTGCCAAAATTCATGGTCAGGGATGAATGGAGAGCCTTGGTATAAATAAAACCTAGGCCGGTTAGTGGGTAGGCAGGCCTACTAGTTTTACTCACAAAGTTTAAGCTCATCCAACAAGAAGAAACCCTCCAAAATTTACTAAACTCACGATAGGATCTAGACAAAGAAGAATAGAGTATTATTCATATAGAGTGCTTTCATCTCCAAGGCACAATATAAGAGAACCAAAAGAAATCACATTCCCTTTAAATACATTTTCTTTGGTCCATATTCTATACTCTTTGTTACTAAAGCATCCATTAATTAAAGATTGTTTGATATACATATTCAGAAGTTTTTTTGTTTAATAGACTACACATCTAAGGATTGTGAGTTTATAAGAACAGTTTTATAATCGAATGGTGTCTTACATAACTATGTTTAATGTTGAAAAGAAAGGCATTGCTATTTGGTTATCATATTTACCACTACTTTGTACAAGTCTTCTGTTCGAAGTGTGAGTTTTCAGCACAGATGGATCCAATTCAAGAATACTTTTATGCTCTGTAATCTTTCTAGAAGCGATTTCAATGGTTCACAAAGGTTAGTGAGTAAATCACGCTATTCTAAAAATCGGCCTAGGTGGCGCGCCTATGTGCTAGGCAGCCGGTGCCCGCATGATGCCCGCCAAGTGCCCCCCTAATGCCTGACTATGCATGTTTTTGGGTTTTATGGACAATTGCTGCAATTTTCAACATGATATATTTTTTTGTTTTTTGTTTTTCGGGAACCACCTAGAACTAGGCGGGCTAGGCACTAGGTGTCCGGTGCCCGCCCGACTAGCGCCTTACAACCTTGGTAAATCATATCAGGCTAAAAGGTAATTGTGATATATGCACATAATAATAATAATAATAGGAAGAGTAAAAGACATTCATGTATGTTCCAGAAGTCAAATTTATGACACCTTCACGTTATATTGCAATATTCTTCCCATGTTATTGTTTGGTTTATCTCATTAAGTAAATGTTATAAGAAACAAGCCACATTGGCTGCTCATGCCAACAGATCATTCTTTACTTTGCCTTTCGGTTGTGATTCTCTAATGTGTATGCCACAGTAAAATTTGTTTATACCTTTGTCTGTGCTTTTTAGTTTTTATGTGTAGAAGGCAGTTCACACCATTGTTCATTGTTTATAGTTGCCCCATATTAAATAATTCTACGAATCTTTTCGCTCTCTGCACTTGCGTATGTATTGAGATTGACTGTTTCATAACATTTTAGTGGTTCATTTGTCCATAATCTTTCCAGTGTTTCCACTAGTAAGACATGAATAGTTACACTTTTTCTGTACCCTGGGGTCATCCTTGACATGCATCTTCAAAAGCATCAACAAAATTATCCTTGAGCCCTCTTATAATCTTTCAATTGCACCCTAGAATTGCTAATGTTAACCATTAGATGTTTATCTGGAAAAAAGCAATATCATCGTCTACAAATTAATTGAATTTGTTCCTTGCTACCGTCCTGTGTTCCTTCCAAGAGAATATCCTTTTGCTATAAGAATATTTTCATCGACTCATACCTAATATGTTTTCCCAATAGCTAGGAACGTCCACTCAATAGGCAAATATATGAATTGCTTGGAATGAAATACTAGGTTCTACATTTATATACGGTATCTTTTTCACAATTGCTTTCCTGACTACCTTGAATATTCATATGCATAAACTCCTTCATGGAGTAATTTCAAGATCAGTTCCCAGTGTGCTAGATGACAGTCCTTCAACTCAGGAGCTGAGCTCCCTGAACAATCTCCAATTTACTATTTCATGTATATAATTACTGTGTTAGTCATCCTTCCTGTCGTAATTCTCCATTAATTATTTTAGTCAAATGACCTCATATACCACAATAATGTGGTTGCTTAAATTGCTGATCTTCGCTTGAATTCACTTAACTTTTGTCTCTATAGAAGCTCTCAGATGTTCACCTACTAGAAAGTGAATCTTCTAGCCGATTGGACACTAGTAATTAGAGTATATTTTCCATTGACTTTGAAACTAGATTGAGGATAAGAGACTTCGATCTTTGTGATGTCACTCTGCTTAGGTATATACACAACACTTATCTCCAATCAAATCATAGACGAGTTATAGGAAAATACCGTTTGAAATTCTTTAGCAGGTGTAAATAAGTTCACTACTTCTATCCTTGATTCTTGATTTCATCATCTGTTTAGCCGTGCACAGGCAATTAGTCCAACCTGCAAGTAGGGGAGAACAAGTAGAGCACATAATAATGACACTTATCTTCTCATTTTTCTCCAAGGTTCGAGTTTTCAACATCTGATATGACTTCATATCTACTTTATCCAAACAGGGTGATAACACAGTTCGGAAAATAGACTAGTAATAAAGATATCGAGTACCATGTGAAAATAGATAACCCATGAGTTTAGTGTGAAAGCTTTTTTAAGTGCCACTCGTGCGTCTTTCCAGAGAAGCACTTAGCCTCCCTTTCCTCATGGAACTGCTACTTGTGCTTGCTTACTGGACTGGCTTGCTTTTCTTTTTCCTAGTTTGCACCCGCTATGAGCCCATCCGTTTTATTAGTTAGAATAAATGACAATACAAAAGAACGTTCCAAAAAATATGTAGCTGAAATGAAAATGTTGTCACCTACGACAATTCAGAAGATAGGATATATCAAAGTGGCTTCATTTGTGAAAGATGGATCTAGTGTCAACGAGATCGAGATTCATGGAAGATCATTGAGATGGTTGACGCGTAAGTGCTCCAGTTTTGCCTGATAGTATTGTAGTTCAAGGAGTTGCTAGGAATAGGGAAAGATCTGGTGTCACTCAGTAGTGAAGAATATAGTCATTGCTAATCTACTTAGAGCAGGATGTTGCAGAGGCTAAACAATGATATTTTCATGTAGATAACCTGCCAATTTTTTTTGGTATAGAGAATCTCTTATTTTTCTTATTAAGCTAGCTTTATAGAATTCAAATTTAATTGCGGTGATGAGGTTCTTATAGTATTAGGATAAAGGAAATATTTTGAGCCAAAATATTCTTAAGTTAGACATCTCTCAAGTAATCTGAATTGCCTTGGACAATCTCTACTAGACCAAAAAAAAAAAAATCAGTCTCGACTCTTGAAGCTTGCGTACTAAAATAAGTTATGTAGTGTTTTGTTAAATGTCATGAAACAATAACAACAACAAAGCCTTTATTCCAAATTTCTGGGGTCGGATGTTTGAATCCTCTTCTTCCATTCGGCTATGTTAAGCGACGTATCTTCTAACGCTAATAAAATCCATTCCTTCTTTAACACTTCAAAAATATGTTCGTCTAGGCCTATCTCTAGTCCTAGCGGCTCCATTAACTATTATATTATTGCTTCTCCTTACAGAGCATCTATTGTTCTGTATTGCACATGTCCGAACTATATAAGTCGATTTTTTCTCATCTTGTCATTAATTGGCGTCACCTCTAACTTTCCACGGATACACTTATTTCTTATCATATTCTTTAATGTATTGTCACTCATCCATCTTAATATTCTCATTTCAGCTGTACTAACTTTCTGGACGTGTTGTTTCGTAATTATCGAAAATTTTGATCTATAAAGTATAAAGCATGACTGGTCTTCTAAAGTCTTCTATAATTTTTCTTTCAGCTTCAGAGGTATCTTGCCATCACAAAGTACTCCATAAGCACTCCTCCATTTCAACCATCTAATTTTAGTTCTATGCATGATATCCTTCTCAATCTCTCCATCACGATGAATGATTGATCATAAATATAAAAAAATATCACTTTTATGTATCACTTGTCTATCTATATGAACTGTCATCTCATTTCTCGTTGACTTCAGATTAAAATTACATTTTATATACTCTGTTTTTGTTCTACTTGTCAGTTAACTATTATTGTACATTCACTTTAGTTCCACATCACATGGCCTAAAGGAGAATGTCATGACTTGCTTATATAAATGTACCAAGCATTCTCATGTTTTATTCACATCATTAAATGAAAACTTCTCTCTAGAGCTATGAAAATTTTGAGAGGACCTTAAATCTATTTTTTTTCCACTCCACCAAACTCCTGACCCTAACTCTAGTTGCCCTCCTCTAGCACTGCCAGGCACCCGCCCCCTCTCTAGTCCTCCCCCTCCAGCCCCTCCCTCCGTCGCTCTTCTCTCCACCCGCTCCTCTACCTCCCATCCTCGCCCCTTCTCTCATGGCAAGACAAGCCTTATCTTTGTGCGTAAACACCGGAAAGGCTCCTTGAGGACTTCCGCTGCTCCGGTCATGGCCACTTCTATGGCTGAACTTGGAAACCATGTGCATGACTTAACTTTCGGCGAAGCTAGTACAACTTCTGGTGAATCTACTACAACTTTTGGCAAAACTAATTCTTCGTGATCATCTTACGACGACCCTAAGTTTAAAATAGCATACGGTGACGCTAACTCCTTCGACGGAGCTAAACCAAAACCAGCTACCACAGAGCTAAATGTGCGGTCTTCTACAAGGCTAAGGCTAAGATGTTCTCTTACAACGTGGCTACTACCAAAGCCTACGTCGATGCTACAATCAACGCGTACGACGAAGCTACAATACTTTCTTTATGACTTCTCCCTAGCCTAGCTGTCCATAATGGCTTCCCAAACATTTTTTTCCAGCCCTCCTTGATCTCTATTCTCTATGTTATGTTGTACTGGGCGCTAGGCGAGGCGAGACAACATGCCACCCGTGTCGCCTAGGCGTCCGTCCAGGATTTATGCATGTTTTTGATATTCTGCAATTTTGTATACAACTATACATATACTATATGTAATGTAAGAAGCAACAAATAACCAATATTCAACATCTACTAAGCATTAAGCAATAAATATACAAATAACACTAATAATAAGTTCTAATAAGCATTAAACAAACATTTATGAAGCAACACAAGAAGTCTATAACTAATAAGTTCAAATAATCCGCCTAAATACTGTCTTTTTTTTCTCCTGGACGACCCTAGGCGGTCGTGTAGCTGCGCCTAGGCGACCATCACCACACCCGGTGAAACTTTACCCAGGTCGAGGCGCGTCCTCTCCAACCTACATGCCTAGGCCGCCCAGGCGCGCCTAGGCGTCACTTGTGACAACATAGCTCTATGGTTCCTCGACACTACCTATGGTTCCTCGACACTATCTACATTGTTGGCTTGATTTTGTGCTTGCTTGAGGTATCTCGCTTAGTTTTTGTCTTTGAAGCTGCTCTACTTCGATACAATGTTCTGATATTTTTTATCTCTTGCCTCTTGGTGAGTTGGATAACAATCTTTGTTCGGATGATCTTGTACGTCCTTGATTATGACCTTCGACGATAAATGTGTTCCTATTGATGATTCTCCCTCTACAGTCAACTTTAAGACATTGACTTACCGTGATCTCTCTGGTTCAAAGAATTAATTGCATTGGTCCAATGTTGTAGAAAATGTTTTAAACAACAAATGTCTCACTTGTCGGAGTCAACACTAGACTCTTAAGGATCTCCAATGTATACCTCTTGGTTTCAGAATGATAACAAAGTAATTTTTTTTTGTGTAACTCTATGGATGTTTGTTATAACTCTATTATGTCGTTGAAATCTGTCAAGCAAATTTGGATGCATCTTCGGTCCCATATACTCATTTGAAGACAATCTTTATAAACTTTATGACATTTCACACCTTCAATATTGTCACCCATGGAGAAGATTTGCAAGATTTTGGTACCCTCTTCAGCGGCTTTTAGCTTTCTTAAATAATGGAATGTCTTCCGGTCGATCTTCTCCGATCTTGCTATTACTCACCAACAATGAGAGGTCCTTGTTGGCGTCCTTCTCTTGGCTCAATTACCATCTATTTTTTAGGGTGTCCGCTCATTGCTTCTCTCTCCAGCACGTTTCTCCTTCACTGATAATCGTCCTGTCGACGGTTTATCGTGTGCCTACGTCATCTTTCACCTCTATCGAGTCCCCGTCGACTCTCTTGCTACCAGTAGCCTAGGCCGTGGTGGTCACTTTCAATATAGACGAGCCACTTCTGATTAATTTTTTCGAGACCGGGATGTTTCTCGAGGATGTTCTCTTTTATCTGCTCGGGGTCGTGGCACTTGGAGACAAAGAAACGACTGTCGTGGTGGACTATATTGTTCATATTGTGGGATAACTAATCACCGCAAGGACATGTGTTGTGAGAAGCATGGTTATCTGATGATACGCCAACTGCCAGACATGCATATGTCCCTACTAGTATTCCTTCGTCTTCTCTACCTAGTGGCCACATGCTCTTTTCCAATTATGAATGGGACCAGTTGCTCCTCTCCTCTTTAGCTCCTACCAATCATTTCACTCCTTCGAGTTTCTCTCTCCTTTCTCATTCTCATTCGGGGATGGTTGATCCCGGCGCCTCGAATCATGTCTCATGACGAGGTGTCGAATCTTGTTTTAGCTCTCATAAATTTATTTATGTGGTTGACGATACTACTAATGTTTCTGTTGTTGCTGATGTATTGCTCACTCAGTCTTTACAATTGAAAAATAGTCTCATTGTTCCATCATTGCATCATAATTTATTATCTATTCGTTAGCTTATACATGATTCTAATTGTTCGGTAACATTTTATCTGTCAGTTTGATACATGACCTTATGACGAAACAATGAATTGGTGGGAGGGTTGTAGAAGCATAAAAATGTGCTTCCTGAAAACGATGCAGTTTTCTACAAATAAACTTAATAGGGAAAGAATTGCGCACTTTCTCTCTGTTTCAAAGGATGGTGCACTTTCAAGCTGCTTTCGTCAACAAAGACATGCGCACAAATCACATGTCTGATTTCCTCCCAAACATTAAATGCAACGAATCTGACAGACTGGAACAACAGTCGAGGAGTCAGAAGTCATCATTACAGTTGAGCTGCGGCACGCAGACCCAGGTTGTCCTTTAGCGACCAATACGAACCAATCTCTTCAAAGTGCGCTCATATAGCCAACCTTTTCAAAAGTGTGCCATTACAATTACTTCCTCAAAAGTGCGCCATCATGGCTACTTCCTCAAAAGTGCGCCATTACGGCTACTTCTTGAAAAATTCGCCATCTTGGTTACTTCCTCAAAAGTGCTCATCACGGCTATTTCTTCAAAAGTGCGTCCATATGAACAATTTCATCAAAAGTGCGCCAGTCTCCAGACTACTTCAAAAGTGCGCCCATATGAAGAGTTTCATCAAAAGTGCGTCAGTCTCCATACCACTTCTAAAGTGTGCCTTCGATTCAACGGAGTAAACTAGCGAGCTATCATGTCCATATCACCTCTGATAGTATTGCATCCTGTAAAATTTGTCATTTGTACTCAGCATTAGTATGCCACGGATGACAAATCCACCAAATCTTTCACAGAATTATATTTTGTCATGTTCATGTTATCTCTAAGCAGATATATTCGGTAGAATTTTGTTCGAAAATATATCACGTCCATATTACCTCTGATCTCGTTTTCACTCTAACCTATTATTTGTATCTAATGTCAGATGCACAATAAATAAATGAGTCCACAACAAACAATTGTTATTTAATTCATTTTCATTGTGAAACTTACAAGAAAATAAAACAAGGAAAAGCATAAGATAAATTTCTCTCAGATGGAGTAGAAAGATCAAGGAGGAACTAAGTCAGTCAAGCTAGTTTGCTGGTCTTTATTCAATGTCGCTCTCCTACGTGCTTCGAGCATTCTCGAGTCATTTGTAGTAAAAGGAGCCATAGAAGCATATGACTCTATCATCTTGTTTCGAGCATAGTCAAGCTCGTTTTTGTTATGCTCGAGCTCCAAAAGCTATTCTTTTGCTAGATCACAATGTGCCAGCTCTTTCCGACGCCGGTCCACCGACGCCGGTCCACCGACGCCGGTCCACCGTCACCTTCAACTCTTCTCTCGCTTGCTTAAGCTGGACTTCGAGTTCTTGGATCTGAGTTTGTAGCTGTAGCGCCATGTCATTATGTTCATCATGGGTAGAATGATGAAGAGCGAAAGAAGTCACTTCTTTCACAGAAACATTTATTCGGACAGTCTTCTCAGCATGGATCTTCATAGTCTTCTCAGCATGGATCTTCATATGCTCCTGGAAAGTGGGCTGACGCTCCATGAACTCAGCAGTGATTTACTCATACTCAGTTTGAATTAGAGTCGAGATGTCTCCACTGTTAAGCTGCAGATATTCATTAATGGGCTGCTCAAGGCCTACCAAGATTTGCTTAAGAGCAACAGTCTTATCTTCCTTGAAATTTCTGATGAGTTGAATCATAAGCGAGCTAGCATCTTTCACATCTTCAAAAGATAAACCTTTCTCAAGCTCTAGATTTATCAACTCTTTCAATATTGTGTAGAAAGCAGACGTATAAGCTTCTACTAAAGCATTAAAGCGAGTGTTTGGACTTGGAGTAGCGGCAACTTCAGTTAACCCCCGACCATGATGCACAAAACCAGAAGTCGTGACAGTTGTAGCCTCGACACTAGGGACAGAAGAGAAAGAACCCGTTGCTTGTTCTCTCGGGCTAGCAGTGGAAGCCATTTCGGCAGCACTGGTCATCTCTACCACAAGAGCAGTTGAAGCTACTGGTGGTATTATCCGCAACCGGAACAGTGATATCAGTAACAAAAGTTGTTTAAGCCTGCGAAACAACTGTCTCCTCGGCCCTCTCCGGAGCAACTTCTACCATAACTTCATCACCTGCAAGAAGTATCGAAAACAATATAATCAATAAACAACACATTGTAATTAAGATATATGCACGTCGAGTTAAGGAAAGAAGTGACACCTTGGCCTGTGCTAGCTTGAGTTGTCATTGCATAAATTCGTGACAACGAAGCATGCAACGCAAGAACTTATGGTATAGAAAGAATAAAGAGACATGTACCAGTACCAGTTGGTATATATTCATCTTTAGGAGTCCGTCCCTCTAAAGAATTTCAAGTCTGTCAACGAAGTCTCCATCTCAGACGAATCGGCATGAAGGAACAAATTATCATAATCGCTCAGAGTCATGCTCGCTTCTGAAACTACAGTTTCAGTATCAATCTGCTCCGTAGCATCTTCAAGCCCAGTTGTAACTGTAGCAGATTGAGGTTAAGCCTGAATATCCTGTTCGGACATATCTTCGGGGGCTGTGGAGGCAACGTCAGCTTGTGACTCGATCTGCTCACCGACTTCAACCGGAGAAGGTGAAATTATTTCTACGTCGTCTTCTTCGTTACCACTTACCTTGGGATAAGAACTTCCCAGAGCAAGTTGAGCCTTCGGATCCACTGATGGAGCAGCCTGATTCTTTGGATCTATTGGCGGAGGAGGTATGAATGCAATCGGCAGGATAAGTTGAGCCGCAACATCGAGGGTAGGATCGGCAAAACCAACTGATGCAGCAGCAGGAGCAACACTTATTCCTGTAGTAATAGCAGGGGGAGGAATGAAAGTGCTAATCCTCTGCACCGCTGCAGAGGCGGCAGACGGTCGAGGCCGCTCCGACGAACTAATCAATTCATCAATCAAATTCCTTCTTGAGGGAGTAGAAGTCTTCTATTTTGACTTCCTAGGCTTCGCAACAACATGCCTCTTTTTGGCAGACCGTCCCCCAGTGGGGGGATGTAATCTTATGCTTTCGAGATTTTTGAACCACTATGGCAGGGGCGGGTGTATCTGGTTGTACGTGCGGAAGAGCTTCCAATATCTCATCCAGAGACGCATCATCTTCCTCCTCGATTAAAGGTCTTATTGGCTCCGGAATGGCTCCTTCCATCGGGATTCGGAAACTAGTCCGCATATCAAAATTCTCGTGAAATTGGTTGATGGAACAATAAAATTGGGTGAAGGAATGCAATATGCGTAAAGGAGGTTTGGGTGCAGGCAGAGTAAAACTAGCTCCTGTACAACCCATGCTAAAATATATCCATCCCCGGACGCCATCGATTAAACCTCCAGAATTTGCTAAACACGAAGTAGCATTTTCAACGTGCAATTGATCATAGCCAAATTGTCTTGCAAAGCGGCTAGGTAAATACGGTTCGAAGGTGCAACCGTTGCCATTTCTATACACCAAGTGAGATGGACGGATAAACATCAGCCATGAAAAGACCCATGGTAGAAACCTCAATATGGTGGTTCCCTCATCGGTAAAACTCGAACCTTGGTGCTCAGTTGCTACGTCGGGAACAGCGTAATAAAGCTCCACCTGTTCCCCCATGTTTAAAGCTCGTCTGGTCTGAAAATGTGTGGTATAGATCCATTCAGAAAGCCTATATCTGCAGAGGAACAAGTGTTTTGTCCCGTCAGCCTTAGTCAAGTTGGGAGCCATCAAACTCTGGTTGTGTAAAATCAACCAACCCATCATATATGTAAATGGAAGCTCTGTTCGAGGAAATTCCTCTCGTCGAGGATCTACCGCCAAGTTATGAGCAAGTTTCCTGAAACCAGCATTCAAACGACACACCATAGCCGGTAACAATGCCAGTCGATGCTTGAAAACCAGACGGACTGCAAGGAATAAAACAGTCATGTGGAGACGATCCACTGAACCTGAACCTCCAGGGACTACTCATCTTCGGAGCCATAAAGAGAAATATCCGTCCAACAAAGCTTCAGACGAGATCTGTGTACGAGTGTGTCTGAGATAGCTAATAGCTGGTGTGCCTGCTGCAAAGCTTTATAAAAGATCCGCAAAGGACTTATCTTTAGCATCATGACTTGCCATGAGTTCTTTAACTCTCGTAGAACTCAAAGGTCGAAGCGGTCGAATCTCTGTACATTCCTTTTCGTTTCTATTGTTGAAGAGGTATTGGAACCACTTCCTGATAAAGACAGTGCCAGAATCAGTATTGTAGTAATGGTTACAGGTCAGGTAGTGGAACATCAGTTCTTGATACACTTCAACTAGACGCGGCTCAGTCGTTCCTAAATCTGCCAGTTTTGCGTTAGTAGGCACATACTCCTCATTAAGGAATCTCTCCTGTTGGCAGTGCAGATATGTATTTCATCTCGTGTAAGGCAAACCCCAACTCGCCACGTGGAGTAAAAACAATTCCGGTGCTAGAGTTATATCGCTCTAACAAAGCCAAGAACATATTGGCGTTTGGTGCAATGCCGTAGCAAGTCGCTAACAAGGCATTGTATAAACCCGAAGATACGAGATTCTCGGTATATTGATCCAATATCCATGTCGTTGCTCGACGCCAATAGATATTTTCATTTATCAACCATCCTGGCAGTCGGACGTTCTTCTGAGGATAAATGCCTCCAGCATCAGTATAAGTGTTGGCGAACAAAGGAGACTGAATATGTTGAATCAACAAAGAATCTTCGCTTGGTACGTTCCCGGGATGAAGTTCTCGCATTTTAACTGAATGTCCATCACTGGAACTGGAGAAACGACCATGTTTGTAGCTAATTTACCCCGGCTTAGCTCTATTAGTTGGGAGAGTCAAATCTCACTCCATCTTCCGTCGATAAGTGCATGGGAGAAGGCAGACAACAGAAAATTTCTTGACATCTCTGGAAGATACATGACCATGCCATGAGCATTGAATAATCACTTCTCTTTCTTTTTCTTGGGCTGAGATAATTGATGAATGGCGTCGCCAAACAAGAAAGCCGGCTTAGAATATGTCTCATTCGCGAAGGAAGTGAGGTTCGCCGCTTATCAAAGACGTCAACATCCGTTCCCCTTGTCTGGTTATCAACAATTGGCGCGTTCTAGACATCTTATCAGATTGGAGAAATTTGGTGTGCGATAAGTCCTCTAGATTATTAGTATGCAAAAGTCCAGCAGTGGATCCCATCAGTTCAGCCAAATGATCCGTACCCAAGTCAACTGCAAAAGCCACAAACGAGGAGTCAATAAATCTCATAAAGAGGAGTACGTAAAAATATTCCTATTACGAGTCTGAAGATTCTAAAAGAGGCACATTTTCCTAAATTTTAGAAACTAGACACATTTTACGAATACTTCAGGAGATCAGCGCATTTTATGCGCCAATCTGTTAAAACGGACGAAAAGTGCGCCGACTCGCCAATATTGGGGAAGATGTGCCATAGTGACTGTTTTCTCTCTGAACGAGGAAAAGTGCACCATAATGACCGTTTCCTCTCAGAACGAGAGAAAATGCGCCAGATAATTGTTTCTACTCTGAACGAGGAAAAATGCGCCATAGAGGCTATTTTTGCTCTGAACGAGAGAAAGGTGTACGTGTACGCGTGTCTTCGTGTTCCATGTTTTTCGTTCTCCTTTTATTCTTTTGCCATTATTGGAGCTTACATTGTATATATGAAAAGAAAGAAGATAAGGAAGAAAAAGTCACTCACCGTGCCTATCGGTGGAGGGTGTGCTACAGCCCCTGATGCTACTCTCGACGACGACATGTTGAGCCGTCTCCGACGGACTGAGCCATCGTCGACCTCGTCGGCGGCCTCGCCGTCGTTGCTCGAGAAGAGGAGGCCAATCCCTTTCCCTTGCTGTCTTTCTTGGTCACCTGAGTTTGCTTGGGGGCCATTGCTGTTGCTCGAGGAAGAAGAAGAGGGATTAAGGTTTTAGAGAGAACACAATAGGTTTTCAGAATCCGTAAAATAAACCTTTCTCTCTCTCTCCCCAAGTCCATTTATAGATTTTGATCAAGACTCTTCGAATCCCGCACATTAATCATGTTGTTCAGCCACGTCAGCAATCCGTTGGGATTCTGCTCAAAATGCGTGCACAAAATCTCAACAATTTTTTATGTTTCTAATTCAAAGTATTTTAAATTCTTCTGGATGAATTCAAAAACTTTGAAGGAGGTCTTGTAGAAGCATAAACATGCACTTCCTGAAGGCGACACAGTTTCCTACAAATAAACTTAGTAGGGGAAGAATGATGCATTTTCTCTCTATTTCAAAGGATGACGCACTTTCAAGCTGCTTTCGTCAACAAAGATAGGTGCACAAATCGCATGTTTGCTTTTCCCAAAAATATTAAATGCAACGAATCTGACAGACTGGAACAGCAGTCGAGGAGTCAGAAGTCATCATTACAGCTGAGCTGCGGCACGTAGACCCAGGTTGTTTAACGACCAATACGAACCAATCTCTTCAAAGTGAGCTCGTATAGCCAATCTTTCCAAAGGTGCGCCATTACGACTACTTCCTCAAAAGTGCGTCATTACGACTACTTCCTAAAAAATGCGCCATAATGACTACTTCCTCAAAAGTACGCCATTACGGCTACTTCAAAAGTGCGCCATCTTGGCTACTTCCTCAAAAGTGTGCCATCATGACTACTACTTCAAAAGTGTCCATATGAACAATTTTATTAAAAGTGCGCCAGTCTCCAGACCACTTCAAAAGTGCGCCCATATGAACAATTTCATCAAAAATGTGTCAGTCTCCAGACTACTTCTAAAGTGCGCCTATGATCCTAACTGACAAAGAGATTTACGATTACGGGTCCTACATGCCATGTTTCTTGTGAAATGTGCACAAATAATTGTCCCATGACCTACGCTTTCCTCGTATAAGAAGCTACGTGTTAAGCAGGCACAAGTTGTGCACCCACTCACTAGATCGTAGGATGTCATCCCATCAAAAGTGCGCGCACAGTGCGGACTGTCCAAAGTGCGTGCACATTGTCATAACTGCTCTGAAATCCTATAAATATAGGATCATTGTGTACGTTACGGAGGAAAAATTTCAAGTCTTTAAAGTTCAAGAACAGAAGGAGAGTGTTAAGTGTTATATTAGGTAGTGGGCTTTAGTCCCACATCGGGTAGAATAATAGAGAGGGGTCAGCCTCTCCTATATATATGTAGTCTTTTCCATCTATGAAAACCATTCCATTATTCTAATTCTACATAGGATCAAAGCCATAACCCCCCCTCTAAAAAAAACACCCTAACCCTAGCCGCCCCCGCTATCGCCCGCCCCCCGGCTCCGCCAGCCCCCCCCACCCTCACCCCCCGGCCCGCTATGCAACCCAAAACCCTAACCCTAACACACCTCTGTGACCGCCTCCCTTCCTGTGTAAACCCTAATTCAGAAAAAGAAAAAAAAAGTCATATATCGAAGCCAGAGAGTAGACATTAATTTGTTTGCATAACCTATTCTCCTAGATTACGACGAGTGTATATCGAAGCCAGAGGGTAGACAATGATTTGTTTGCACAACCCCTGTTCCTGTATTACGACTTCAGGAGTTAACAAAGAGTAGACAAGTTAGATTGTTTACGCAGATCATTGTTTCCTTCTACCCCGATATCCGCATCAAGATCTACACAGAGAGTTACTTGGGTTACATATGTGTCCTGGCGTGTGTGATTTTCATACGATCTTTCCATGCGCGTGCCGGTTCTGGCCAAGTTGATAGCGCACTGGAAAAGTTGATGTGATTATTGGGGTTGGAAAGAATCAGCGACGGTCGAATCAAGAGCATTATGACAACCTCTGAGGCGGCTAACAGTAATATCGGTGTCGGAAACGCATTGGCGGGACCAACGGGCACTGGCACGACGATCTCCTCAATTCGACTCATCGATCGGCGGTTGGACGGACCAGACGGATACTCAACATGACGGAAGAAGGTTGAGAAGACACTTCGGGGTATGCGGTTGTCCAAGCATCTGACTGACAACCCTCCGGAGACGATTGATCCCACGCTTGAGCAGTGGAAGACGGATGATAGTCGACTATTTACCCAGTTGATGAACTTCATGGAACCATCGGTAGAGGACATGGTTCAAAACACGGATACAGTAGAGCTATGGGAGGTCCTAGCGACGACGTTTGATGGAAAATACGATTTGTCTCGTATCTACGACTCGGTTGTCGGCGTCTACCGGGCAGAACATGGCGACAAGTCTCATAAGGACCACTTCCGGGCTTTTAAGGCTATGGTTGATGAAGTTGACCGTATATTACCTCTGACGACGGATATCAATGAAGCGAGAGCTCAACGTAAGCAGCTTCATGTGATGGCATAAATTATCTCTCTCCGTCCTGATGGAGACTCAGCTCGCTTCCAGATCATTGCTGGAGCTAAGGTTCCATCTCTAATGGAAGCTCATTTTCGTGTCCTAGGGTTGCAAAGGTCATCGAGATCTCTCCAAGCGATGTTCCTTTTGATCGATCTGCTCTTGGTGCCTCTCGTACTGGATTTCGTGGTAGACAACATGGTGGCCGAAATGGTGACCGTGATGGTGGACGAGACATTGGCGGTCGTGATGGAGGTCGACTGCGCACATGCTTCAACTGTGGCCTGCATGGTCATTTCCAGTGGCAATGTACTAAAGCTCTTGTCACCAACGTTACATTAGATACTCCTGATCTTGGCGGCCGATCCGTTCAAATGACTGATGAAGCATATGCAGACTTTGTTGAGTTTCAAGCTCAACGTCGAGGTGAAGCTTCTATTTCTGGGTCCACCACAGGGTACTCAGCGGCATATGTGGTACAGTCGAAACAGTGGGTCCTTGATTCTTGTGTGCCTGCTCACTTGACAGGCAACGCAGGTATAATACGAAACTATGTACCGGTTGGCCGTATGTCTAATATTACATGTGCCAATGGTGGTTCGCTGACAGTCCGTGAAAAATGATTTGTCCGTCTTTCTTCGGGACTGTCACTGCATTCTGTACTACATACCCCTGGAAACCCATTCAGCTTACTCTCGATTAGTCGGATTACTCGAGATATGCACTGCTCGGTAATATTCTTTCCTGATGGTTCTGTTTTTCAGGACTAACGACTGGACGGACTATCGGTATGGGGCATGTGGCTGGAGGCTTGTGCCTGTTTGACGAACCTTCCTCTGTTGCATGTGCTGGTGTGAAACTTGATCCTTTTGAGTTATACTGCCGGTTAGGATATCCATCTGTCCAAGCACTCTAGAAAATGTACCCATCTTTGGATGTTTCTTTTCATTGTGAGTCATGTAACTTGGCAAAGCATCACCGGTTTTCTATCCGGTTAGTCAGCATAAATTGCTTCCGCTCCCTTCGATTTAGTACATTCCGATATATGGGGACCTTGTCCGGTTGAATCTGTGATAGGATTCAAGTACTTTGTTACCTTTGTTGATGACTACTCACGTGTCACTTTTGTTTATCTCATAAAAAATTGTTCCGAATTATTTAACATTTGGTGCAATTTTCATACGGAAATCAGAATACAATTTGGTGTTCCGATTAAATGTGTTCGAAGTGACAATGGTTGTGAGTATGTCTGGTGAGTTTATCCCGTTTGTCTCAGAATGGTATCATCCACCAAACTTCATGTCCTTACACAGCAGAATGGTGGCTGAACGCAAAAATCGTCCTCTTAGAAACAACGCGTGCTCTTATGTTTCAAGCACGTACTCCAAAAAGATTTTGGTCGGATACCGTTCTTACGGCTTGCTATCTCATTAATCGCATGCCGTCTGTCCTCAATGGTGATATTCCATTCTCTCGGTTATATCCCAAACGAGATCGTTTTCTCTACCTCTCCGAATCTTTGGTTGTTTGTGTTATGTTAGGGAAACCCGACCAACTCTTTTTAAATTAGATCCCAAGGCTATCCAATGTATTTTTCTTGGGTATCCTAAGGATCAGAAAGGGTATCGGTATTTTTTTCCTGTCTTGAAAGGTATTTTTCTCTCGGGATGTTACCTTTGTTAAAATCGAGTTTCCTCCACTTCTACAAACTACAGGACCAGTGTCCCAAGTTTATCCAGAAGATGACTTCTTGTTGCTTCCGGTTGAAGCACAACAGCCCACTGTTAGGATGCCCTCCTCTACCGAGCCAGTGCTCCAGTCCGACGGTCCGCAGACACCGAGTCAGTCAGCACCGCCGTCGTCCGATCAATCGTCGTAGATAATGTCCATGGTTACGGAGTCATCCTCCTCCTCTAGCTCGCCTGATTCGTCTCCGTCTTCGGCTCTGCATGTTCCACCAGCTCGACCTCATCATGCATGTCGTGATCACCCCTTGTATGTTGAAAACTACAAAGGGCTTGCGAGCCACACTCGGTCCTTAATAGCTACTATTGATGGGATTCAGATTTCCAATTCTGCCGAGGAGGGTCTCAAACATCCCGGTTGGTGTGCTGCTATGGAAGAGGAGATGATTGTGCTTTGGGAGAACCATACTTGGGACTTGGTAAATTTGCCGTCTAGTAAACATGTTGTCGGTTGCAAATGGGTGTTCACGATCAAAGTGAAACCAGATTGCACCCTTGATTGATTAAAGGCTCGTCTGGTTGCTAAAGGATATTCACAGACTTATGGTGAAAATTATTTTGAGATATTCTTCCCAGTTGCCAGGATGACCTCTGTATGCGTATTCTTGGCCTTAGCTGTTCGCTATGACTGGCCGCTACTCCAGCTGGATATCAAGAATGCCTTCCTCCACAGGGACCTAGATGAAGAGGTATATGTGGTGCAACACTGCAACCTCTCGGGTTTGTTGCAAGGGAGGGTAAAGTGTGTCATCTGAGGAAGGTCATGTATAGTCTCAAACAATCATCTCGTGCATGGTTTGGTCGGTTTACAGATGTGGTCACTCAGTTTGGCATGAGTCAATCGAAGAAGGATCACTCAATATTTTATCGACAAACATCGGTGGGAAGGATTCTACTTGGTGTTGAAGTTGTACGGAGAAAGAAGCACATTGTCTTGTCACAGAGGAAGTATGTGCTAGACATACTGAATGATGTAGGAATGATGCAAGCTAAAGGTGCAACGTCGCCAATGGACCTAGGAGAAAAGTTACTCCCCGACGAGAGGGTCCTGATGACGAATCCGGATCAATATCGTCGAGTGGTTGGAAAACTCAACTACCTGACAGTTATAACTTGTCCAGATATTTCCTTTGTTGTCAGTGTTGAGAGTAGATTTATGTCTTCTCCACGAGCTTCACATTGGCAGACAGTTCTCAGAATTCGGTGCTATTTAGTCTAGAATCCTGGAAAAGGAATTCGCATGGAGAACTAGGGACATACAAATGTTGAGTGTTTTACTGATGCTGACTGGGGTGCCAGACGATCTACGTCTAGTTCCTCGGTATTTATTGGCAGAAACTTGGTATCGTGGAAAAGTAAGAAGCAGAGTGTGATCGCACGATCAAGTTCCAAAGCAGAATATCGAGCCATTGCTATGACACGGCAAAAGTGTTATATCTGCAGCATCTTCTACAAGAGCTGGGAGAAGAAGCATGATCTAAAGCATCAGATATGTGGTGTGATAACTAATCTGCTATGCATATTGTTACCAATCATGTATTTCATGAAAGGACGAAGCACATTGAAATTGATGCTCATTTCGTCCGTGATGGGTATAAAAGGGAAATGATAAAGTTCCATCACGTGAGGTCCGGTGATCGGATAGCCGATATCTTCACGAAATCTCTTTTGGGTTCTCGAGTACAATTTTTGTGTAACAAGCTGGACATAATTGATATATATGCTCCAGCTTGAGGGAGGGTGTTAAGCATTATATTAGATAGTGGGCTTTAGTCCCACATCGGGTAGAATAATAGAGAGAGGGGTCAGCCTCTCCTATATATATGTAGTCTTTCTCATTTATGAAAACCATTCCATTATTCTAATTCTACAGAGAGAAATAGAAGCTTGGCGTGTCGTTGTTGCGAAAGCTTTCTCATTGCCAAACTCTTCAAGTTGTTCATAGCATCTTTGCATTTCTTCATCGTCGTGTGGTTAAAGGAGTAAAGTGATCGTCCGCAAATTAGATCTTTACATCTATACTTCCCCAGAATCAATTGTACTTAGATTTTTGTCCAGGATCTTTTGTACTATTCTTTCTTTTAATAGTTTGTAATACAAAGTTCGTACAACTTTTGTTCATCGCAAACAGGGGTCATGAACCGAACAACATTTACTTCGTAGATCATTTGTCCAGTATATTAGTGGTTGCTCCTTCTATTTAGTGGCATTCTCTGTTATCTTCCTTACGTACTACGTCACCTAATTTATCATTATCTGAATTTAGTTGTAAGTTATGTAATTCTTAGGAAACATCATTGTTTCTTTTTTCATCCAATTCATAAACTACATGATTCAACTTTTGCTTTGGTTCATAGTAGTATTTGGGATCGTTCTAAGTTTTCGAGGCTATAAATATTTTGTCACTTTTATTGATGATCACTCACACATGACATGGTTATATCTTTTCGTTCTAGGTCTGATGTTCTGATTGTTTTTCAAATCATTATGATTGGAGTTTCTAATCAATTTGACATATGCATCAAGATTTTTCGCACTGATAATGCTAAGGAGTATATTAGTAGTTGGTTTCAAGCATTCTGTCAGACTCATGGCATATTTTTTTAAAACTTTTTGTTCGTATACTCCTTAGCATAATGATATTATGGAAGGTAAGAATAGACACCTTCCTGAGCTAACCCGCCCCCTCATTCATACGAATGTTCCCAAGAAATTATGACTTTGCAGTCATAGTTGCATGTTTTTATATAAAATGAATGCTCTCTCATGTCCTTGAGAACAAATCACCTTTTTCTATACTTTCCATAAGGTAAACCCTTTCATGTCGCTCCAAATTTTTGTTGTTGTCTTTGTTATACTCATATCTTGGACCTCAAGTGGATAAACTTCATCTTCGAGCTACCCGTATGATACTTGTTGGTTATTCTTGGATACATAAGAGTTTGTTTGTTTGGATCTTTTGAAGGTGATTGTCTCTTGTAATGTTACTTTTCTCGAGGATCAGACATATTTTTGCTTCCGATGCATCATTTATATCTCCATTGTCTACGATTCATGTTCCTCTTATGTAACGCCCCGCAACCGCTCGGAGCGTTACGCTGAGTCGGACTGAATAAATCAAACGCTGGTTACATTTGAATTGTTGGATTTCGGGAAGAAGGATTAATCGAGTTGGTTTCAATGTGCAGATGGCTAGCGGGTTCGATGGAAATCAGGTGTTCGTTCAGAACAGTACTGAATAGCTGGATGGAAGCGATAATGCCGTCTTCCTTAATCCGATCGGTCGGATGATTTGGAGAGCACGGCCTGCTCGCACGGTCATACCAGTTGAGTAGATCGCGCTTGCATCGGACCACGGGTTCAAGGGATTGGCCGTATCGGCAGGACAGGATGCCTAACGGGATCGAACATTGTGAGTGGGCTCTTTCCCTTCTCCTCTACTCCTTCATGCCTAATAATATGGAAAACACGTAAAAGGCTTGAACACTTGGGCTGAAACATTGAGAATCACTACACTGAGGCGTGCATAGAGTGTACGTCGTTGGCTTGGTAGGATTGTGGCTTGAAATGATTTACGCGTTGGATAATTGGTACGATAGTTAGGTTATACATTTGAGGCAGTCGGTTGGATAATTGGGATTATACTTGGACGGTTGGAATTATACAAGTTGGAATGATACAATAGAAATATCGGGAATTCGGGCGAGCGAGCGTGCATCCGTGCACGAGTATCACTGGGTCGCTTTGTCTTGCAAAGCGAGCAGTTGTGGTTCGAAACCGAACAACTGCATCGGCGAGGGCATTGTGTCACGGGATTATTCGGAGTGTGGGGTGTTGCACCCAATGTGAAACACTGTGTTGGGAAGCGGCAATGTGAAGTGTGGGCATAACTTGGGCACAACTTGAGAGATTGTGCTTATGAGTATTTTGGTGCCTTGGGATATATATATTGAGGTCGAGATTTGGACTCCTTGGTTGGATATGTTGGAAGAATGGTTATGGATGCTTCGGTTGGATATCGGTTGAACGAGTCTAGGATCGCTTGGTGGGGCGAGAATGTTCGATCCTCTCGTCATACCTACTTTCTGCATGTCACGGACAACCTGTGTACACAAGGGTTTGACATTTCCTCGAAACGGCTTCCCGGGGCACTGGGACCGTATCGATCCGGAGGGAAATATTGATTCGTGCTAGTCACGATGCATTGCGGGACCTCCAGCGGGGCTTGCTACCCGGGCTGATAGGGCGCGCCGTTAATGCTTGGATTTTGTCCTTTATGGCTTTGCCAGTGACTTCATATAGATAAGAGTTGGCTTGCTTTTCTTTTGTTGGTTTGGTTTTCGTGTAGGCGCGGCCACCTTGCCTCGGCAAGAGTGTGCACTCGAGATTGGAATATGAACTTTGGACGAGGATGGATATTTGAGGCTTGGGAATGGTTCGATATGTTATCGTGCGAACGATGGCATTGAGTAAGACGGGTTGCATGCTAGTTTACTTCGGGTTGGATATATAAAACTGCTTATCGTTTGGTTTGAGTTGAATGCTTGCATTCTTAAACTGCTTTACAGCTTTCCTTAACATGTCATCCATATGCCATGAAACGAATCTAGGATTCAAACTAGAAAGATCACCATATAACTGTTTGCATTCACTATTTTTACTTTGTGTCGGCTTAGACGAGTGGGTTACCCCGCTCACCAGTACGGTTGTGTACTGACCCACGTTTGTGGGCAATATTTCAGGTACACAGGCGTAGTGGCGCTGCTTGGATATACGGGACAAGATGTATGAACTGTAAGTACCTTTGTGGGCTAGAGAAAAGAGCAAGAGCATTTCATCGTCTTCGTGGCATCGCCTTTGTGGCATTGCCTCGGGGCATTTTATTTGGACCCTATCGTGAGCTTCGTTGCGTATTACTCTGATGTGTGCTTGGTACACAATACTTGACTTCCGCTGCAACTTGGTTGATTCAATGATAACATTTGGTGTTTGACAACATCGTCTTGTACGAGCGCAACTCCAGGCTCGTACGGCATCACGTCCCGATTAGAACGATTGTCCCGCGGGAGAGCTGCAACGTGGTGATTTCACGTTCAGCGGGGACTATTGAGCTTGCGGGAGATTGGGGCGTGACAAATTGGTATCAGAGCGCCCGGTTCATTTCTTCGGACTTGGTCCTTCGTTTCATCACAAACTCTAAATAGCTTCCGCGTGTCGTTTAGCTCTTGACTCTACTCAGCGCCGCATTGGATGTTTCATACAATAAGTCTATTTATTGCTAGTTGTGGCTGCATATTATTCTTTGTTGGGTTGCCTTGGTTGGCTTTCGTAGGATCGCTTAGCCTCGTTAGGCGTTATTGCATTCGTGTAGCAAGTTGGTTGGCGTTGTTGCATTTGTGCAACAAGTGTGGGCTTTCGTTGGGTTGGCTTGGCTTATCGTTCGGGAGTTCTGATTGTCTCAATGGATCAGTTGGTTGGCCAACGAGATTTGGTTATGCGGCATGTTTTGAGTAGAAACTTTCGATGAGAATGGATCCTTGCACGAGTTGCTCGTCTAGCGATTGTGTTGGATATAAGTTGGAATTTCGGCTGTGGCGCATCGGTTGGGCAGATTTGAGTTTGGCTTGAGAAATATCAGATAAGTTGGCATGAGTTGCTCGTACAATAAACGTGTGGAACCATTGGGAATTGGGTTGGACTACTTGGAATACAATCGTTCAGACGATTGCTTGTGTTGCAAAAGTATCAGACGGTTTGAGAATAGTTGGAAGTATCGAGAATGGGATATGGCACGAGTGGCATAGCGAGATTTATGGGAATAGTTGGATAATTCACGCACTGCCTGAGTTTTGTGTCAAACTCGAATTGGGAAAGGCATGATCACGCATAAGGGATGGTTCGAACGGATTTTGGATTCTGCAAGAAAATCGTAATGCGAGTAGCGACTTGATTCGGAGTGGTATATGAGATGCCACGTTTTGAGCAAGGCATTGGAATAGCTTGGTTGGACATCAATGGAAATTGCCTGAACAGACTCGGATAACGAATACAAGTCGGTTGGTGCAAATCGACTGAGTTGGAAAGAATGAAAATGGAGTAAGCGAATATTGAGTTATGATTCGACAAAATCACCTCGGAATAGTCGGTTTGGGATAGACGCTGGTTGACGCAGATTTCGCACGAGGGCAACTATATTTCCAAGTGGTATATAGTGCAATGGAATTTGACTCGGGTATCCTTCGATACATTAGACTTGAGAACTCAAGAACGGAATCGTGCAAATGGAAGTATCATTGGGCTTAAGAGATGGGCGGAATCGGAACGAACAATTGGGTTACGCTTGAGCAAAGCGATGGGATTATCGGAAGGATAGCGAGCACGAACCACGATTTTGGGCAACACATTTGAGCTGTTGGTTTAGCAAAGAAACACGATATTGGTCTGGAGGGACAATAAGATGGATTCACACAAACTTGAAGGATTTTGGATACTGCTGCTCGAGAAGTCGACTCAGGTTAGCGGAAATAGAATTTTGGGCAAAATGGTGCAACAATGGTAGACGGATTCTCCGGAAGATGTGGACGGATTGTGGCAACAACGGAAGGCAAAAGATTATGGCGGACATACTTTTAAAGATAGCTAAATGTGGGAGCAACGTCGGAACAAATCACTGTGCTGCTCAAGTAAGTTGGACGTGCATTGTGGAACGCAGCAAAGGGATAAGAATTGGAGCAAGTCTTGAGTTTCAGAAATCATTGCAGTGGTAGTGCGAGAAGACGAACATGGCAGTTCAAAAAAAATTTGATGGATTCAGGGCATAACGACGGATTGATGGTAGACGGTTTCAACGAGCACATTGCTCGGATTCGGGAGTTCGCTCGGATGGATGGTTGGATTTTGATTCGGATTTACAGATGAGATGTAGCATGGTTTATAGTAACTGTCCATCGTGATGATTACAATTATCGAGCGTAGCTTCGGGACAGCTGACCCTAAGCGACCTTGCCCGTCGAATCGGAGATCGAATATGGTTGACCCATAGAACGACCCTTGAGGCGGCGTATTTGGGAATGCGTCGAGGGCAGATGTGAGTAATGTGTGTTGGAGATTTGGCTTATTGACTGAGTGTTGGATTTGAGAGACCCTTGGGATAGTCTTCAGCTGAAGATGCAGTCGGAAGATCGGAGCGATGGTGGAAGTACCCTAGTCAACTGATGAGATTCAGAGTCGCAGATTTTTATCGATGGCATCGCCTCTGACTCATCGTGCCCTGGAAGGGAATATCATTCATATGAATTGACGACTGTGAAACTAGCTCGTGAAGTTAAAGCAGCGGCTCGTTCAGATCAAATCCTTGCGAATACTGGAAGGGACATATTTGCCTCATATTTACAAGATGTCTCGGAACTTAGTCTGGGAAGCGTGCTCGTTTGGAAGGCAAAGGTGATATCCTAATGCTTCGATGCAGTGGAAGCAGCGCGAAGAACTATTCCATGCGCAACCTAAGAATTGTGGCGAGTGTGTCCACGTTGAAATCGTGGCGACACAATCCCTTTGGCGTGGCGGCGAGATCTTCGTGGATCACACGAACCTCAATATAGATGTTCACCCTGTGAGATATTGAGATGACAGAAAAATGTGTTGGACTGAGCTGATCTAAGCAAAGTTGATATTTGGGTAAGTCGCATAGCTTGGGTAGTATCAGTTGTGATAATCGTTCGGTGCATGAAATATATTTGGAGATGTTGCTAGTACTGATTTTCAGAAATAGTGGATGGCTTGAGTTGGAACACGAACTGATTGAGTCGGTGGAAAATTATCATATTTGAGAATAGTGCTCAATCGAAAACGTTGGAATGGAAATCGGGATTGATTCAATTGGGAGTAAAGCAAATGGACGCCTCGAACATAAAGATACCCTTGTAATTTGCTCAAATTTGCTATCGCAAAGCTCGGCTGAAATACATGTATTTTAGGGACGCCTTAAATATATACGATCCAAAACTAAGCGATACGAAGAATTCGTATTGAGCTGCAAGGAGGATGTGGGAATTCGTAAAATGTGTACGAGCGTTCGGCAGAACGAGATATTGAGTCAGAAATAGTGAATATGAGAGTTGCATAGAGCAGATCTATGGAATTGGATTGTGGCATGCTAGTAAGGAATGAGTACCAGCACGGTTCGTGGACGAACCTGATTCTAAGTGGTATATTATGTAACGCCCCGCAACCGCTCGGAGCGTTACGCTGAGTCGGACTGAATAAATCAAACGCTGGTTACATTTGAATTGTTGGATTTCGGGAAGAAGGATTAATCGAGTTGGTTTCAATGTGCAGATGGCTAGCGGGTTCGATGGAAATCAGGTGTTCGTTCAGAACAGTACTGAATAGCTGGATGGAAGCGATAATGCCGTCTTCCTTAATCCGATCGGTCGGATGATTTGGAGAGCACGGCCTGCTCGCACGGTCATACCAGTTGAGTAGATCGCGCTTGCATCGGACCACGGGTTCAAGGGATTGGCCGTATCGGCATGACAGGATGCCTAACGGGATCGAACATTGTGAGTGGGCTCTTTCCCTTCTCCTCTACTCCTTTATGCCTAATAATATGGAAAACACGTAAAAGGCTTGAACACTTGGGCTGAAACATTGGGAATCACTACACTGAGGCGTGCATAGAGTGTACGTCGTTGGCTTGGTAGGATTGTGGCTTGAAATGATTTACGCGTTGGATAGTTGGTATGATAGTTGGGTTATACATTTGAGGCAGTCGGTTGGATAATTGGGATTACACTTGGACGGTTGGAATTATACAAGTTGGAATGATACAATAGAAATATCGGGAATTCGGGCGAGCGAGCGTGCATCCGTGCACGAGTATCACTGGGTCGCTTTGTCTTGCAAAGTGAGCAGTTGTGGTTCGAAACCGAACAACTGCATCGGCGAGGGCATTGTGCCACGGGATTATTCGGAGTGTGGGGTGTTGCACCCAATGTGAAACACTGTGTTGGGAAGCGGCAATGTGAAGTGTGGGCATAACTTGGACACAACTTGAGAGATTGTGCTTATGAGTATTTTGGTGCCTTGGGATATATATATTGAGGTCGAGATTTGGACTCCTTGGTTGGATATGTTGGAAGAATGGTTATGGATGCTTCGGTTGGATATCGGTTGAACGAGTCTAGGATCGCTTGGTGGGGCGAGAATGTTCGATCCTCTCGTCATACCTACTTTCTGCATGTCACGGACAACCTGTGTACACAAGGGTTTGACATTTCCTCGAAACGGCTTCCCGGGGCACTGGGACCGTATCGATCCGGAGGGAAATATTGATTCGTGCTAGTCACGATGCATTGCGGGACCTCCAGCGGGGCTTGCTACCCGGGCTGATAGGGCGCGCCGTTAATGCTTGGATTTTGTCCTTTATGGCTTTGCCAGTGACTTCATATAGATAAGAGTTGGCTTGCTTTTCTTTTGTTGGTTTGGTTTTCGTGTAGGCGCGGCCACCTTGCCTCGGCAAGAGTGTGCACTCGAGATTGGAATATGAACTTTGGACGAGGATGGATATTTGAGGCTTGGGAATGGTTCGATATGTTATCGTGCGAACGATGGCATTGAGTAAGACGGGTTGCATGCTAGTTTACTTCGGGTTGGATATATAAAACTGCTTATCGTTTGGTTTGAGTTGAATGCTTGCATGCTTAAACTGTTTTACAGCTTTCCTTAACATGTCATCCATATGCCATGAAACGAATCTAGGATTCAAACTAAAAAGATCACCATATAACTGTTTGCATTCACTATTTTTACTTTGTGTCGGCTTAGACGAGTGGGTTGTCACGCCCCGATTCCGTGGAATCGTTTGTCGTCCCCCGGGCGTGACCGCCGTGCGGGCCTAGGTTGCGCACCGCACAAGGCTAAGTATTTTTGTTTCGCATAGCGAGCACATATTCAGAGTACGCAGATAATTGAACACAGATTGAAACATGGAAAAGTTCTCTTTTATTGATAATATGAACATCTATTACAAATTCCTTGAACTGAGTCATAAGGATTGCCTCTGTGGGCTTACAAAAGTGTTGACACAAAATGAGATAGCAGTCCTGTACATTACATCCCTTACTAAACTCAAAATATAAGACCTTGGGACGGAACGACTGCCTTGCCACGGAGCTGCATGATTGCTTTGGTGGCTAGCTTCTTCTTCAAAAGGCTTCTTCTTCAAAATGCTTCTAAGGTGGCACGGTCGAGGCGTGCCTACAGCTGGACTGGATTGGGGGTTTGTCTCCTGCTCCTCGCTCGGTTCTTCCTAGCGCGGGGAACCTGTTTCAACGAGGGTCAGTACATCGAAACGTACTGGTGAAGGCAAGCTATCCCAACTATACCAATCAACACGTTGTTTTAATGAAGCATGCATATTTGTGGGTTTCTATCTTGCCTTAGTTCATTTTACAATAAGACATAGATATAGAATCATTGAAATGACTCGTCACCGTTCGGTGACATTTACTTGTCCGTCTGAACCACCTGCACAATACTTACCTTGCCTTCCCTGTCAAGAAGACACAAGTTAGTTTCTACAGGTTTAAATATACGAGGGGATCACTGGCTTTGATGCCATAATGGACGGTCTTAGTCTCAGGCTAAGGTGACGGAGGCACATGTATCGCTGCACGCCATCCCGCCTATGGGAGAGACTAATCTTGAGGTTCCGTCCGGATCGGATCGGTGCCAGTGCCCCAGCGACCGTCCGCAGGAACCGAGAGGCCTTGTGCACAAGTTGTCCGTGATCAACGGCGTTTGTGTTAAGTTTGCATTTATGTAGCTGAGGCAATGAATTCAAGGGCATGTAGCATTGTGTGATGTATTTTGCATAGTCTCCCTGAATAATTGATGCATGGCAAAGGGTGTTCTACATATAGCATATTTATAGAAGAAGTAAGCATTCTAACTTGTATATATGCATATGGTAAACATTTTGAATAAGCAAGCATGTAGTAAGTAACCGTTCACAGTTTCAATGACAAGCATACAGATCCAAGTCTATTCCCTTATTATCTTGATATCTTTTAGTTATTACTTGGTATCGTTTGATCGGGGCAAGCACGAACACGAGATTTAGATGTGAAGACTAGCAGGTAGGGCTAGCTAATCGGGTTGGTAGCCACTCACTTTTAGTGGTTGGAAGGAGGAAGGAAGGAAGTGATTTAGGAGTCCGCTTGAGCGACGCCTAGTGCTGGATCACCTGTATTGACACGAACAGCTGATCAGTACTTCTTCCTCTCTTTCTATTATCGGAATTTAAGTGCAGTCCTAAGAACGAAAGCAATGAAATCCATCGAAACCGTTCAAGAAAACCCAAGCAAATCCGAAATCCAACTCAAGGCACGAAAGCAACAAGCGACAGCGAAAACTAGGCAACAAAAGAATGCAGCGGAGAGGTCCCTCCTGACTCTGCCGCTAAGTCGATCCCGGGGGCACGGTCCACTGAATATGGGAATCGATTCCGAAGAAACAAATCCATAACGAGGACGAGTTCTTAATTCAATCTATCCCGATCGAACGATACCGTCTTGTATTTCTTAGCCGCGCTCCCCGAATAGGGGGAACGGGGCACCACATGGGTTACCCCGTTCACCAGTACGGTTGTGTATTGACCCACGTTTGTGGGCAATATTTCAGGTACACAGGCGTAGTGGCGCTGCTTGGATATACGGGACAAGATGTATGAACTGTAAGTACCTTTGTGGGCTAGAGAAAAGAGCAAGAGCATTTCATCGTCTTCGTGGCATCGCCTTTGTGGCATTGCCTCGGGGCATTTTATTTGGACCCTATCGTGAGCTTCGCTGCGTATTACTCTGATGTGTGCTTGGTACACAATACTTGACTTCCGCTGCAACTTGGTTGATTCAATGATAACATTTGGTGTTTGACAACATCGCCTTGTACGAGCGCAACTCCAGGCTCGTACGGCATCACGTCCCGATTAGAACGATTGTCCCGCGGGAGAGCTGCAACGTGGTGATTTCACGTTCAGCGGGGACTATTGAGCTTGCGGGAGATTGGGGCGTGACATCTTATTCTTTCCTTGTTTATTCTTTCCTTGTTTTTCCTTCTCCTTCCCAGGTCTGGGTCTTTGGTTTTCTCTCCTTAGGTGTATAGACGTCGGGACAAAATCATTCCTCCACATGTTACTATTTGTCCAGGTACCCATGATAATTTTTCTGCAGGTACTACAATGCAGCCTTTTGTTCATAATCCATATGACTCGGTTGATCGATGCAAAACCCGTCTAGTAGCTAAGGGTTTTAGGATTATGTTGAGACTTGTTTATCTGTTGTTGCTAATTGACTTGTGTTGTTCTTCCATCTTTGACAATTTTCAAGAATTGACCTATTTATCAATTGGACGTGAATGTCTTTCTCAATGGTGATCTTTCAGAGACTGTTTTTATGTAGTACCCTCCAGGTTTGAACAACCATAGAAGTCTATGGTGTATCTCGTAGAGAAGTCTTTGTATGATTTAAAGCAGTCACCACGTGCGTGGTTTGACAAATTCAGCAGTCTTGCAACAGATCGGGTTTGTTCGTAGTAGCTCATATACCTTCTTATATCAAACACCAAAGATCTCATGACATAGTCATCGTACTTGTTTATGTGGATGACATAATCATCATCGAAGATTATTTTGTTGGCATTTCCAAGGCACTTAGTCTCTCATTTTTCATACAAAGGACATTGGGCCATTTAGATTCTTTTTTGGTATTGAGATATCATTAAGTTTCGGACGATTGCAACTTTCTTATTGCAAATATGCGTTGAATCTTCTACCTGATATATGATTCTTAGATTGCAGACTAATAGACACACCTATGAATTCCATAATCAAACTATCCAGATTGAACTCTTCATCGGATCCTCCTCTATCTGACCCATTACTTCATAAACATTTGGTTTGGAAGCTAATTTATCTTATTATCACTCGTCCATACATTGTCTGCATTGTGAGTACAGTGAGTCAATATATGCAGAATCATCTGACCTCTCATCTTCAGACTGTTTGAATGGATTCTACACCACATGAAGGGAACTCCTGACAGACTTTCTATATTGTCGCTTACATCCTTTGCAAATGTTGACTTTGCTGGATCAGTTGATGTTTACATCTTTGCTTCATGTCCAAGTCCATCCTCGCTCAATTGACAATACACAAGGGTGATATCGATGCAATGTGTCACTTATGGATGACGACCATGCAATCAATTCTTACTAATTTTTTATTGCACTGGAGTGAGAGTGATGTAACGCATCGCTAACGAGGAATTCTCCGACATGTATTTAGTATGGATTCATTTCATAGAGATCCAACAATGTTTACGTTCATTGTCGGCTACCTAACACAACCCTCCTTTATCCAGACTTAAGAACTGGTAGTGAAAATATAAAACATGAAGCATAACACACGCTGAGTTAAATGAAGAGAAAGAAACATGACAAAACTTGTTTCCCTGGCTCCGGTACTAAAATTAAATCAAAGTCTTTCCATTCCAAAACATCTCTTAGAGATGAAAACAAGCTTGGTCTGATTGTTTCTTGATTTTCTTGTTAGTGCAAATTTGCCTTCCTTAAGGCCGTGTTTGGTCGGTGGGAAGTGGGGAGAAAGGAAAAAGAAAGAAATGAAATAATTTGTTTGTTTGATTGGTTAATCGAGAAAATCAAAACAAAATCATATAGAAAGTTGTGAAGAAAAAAACAAGATGAGAAGAAAGAGACGATAAAGCGGCAAAGTGGGGGAGCTTAGAGTTGATGAAGTGGAAGAGTGGAGACTGAAAGGCCCAATAGAATTTCCTTTCATTTTTTTGTCGGAGAGAAATGGTTGAAGAAGAGAAGGGGAAAGAAACATGGTTAATACTCGAGATACTCCGACTCTCTCTTTCTTTTACTTCCTACTATAACCAAGCAAGGAAAACTTATTTCCGTCTTCTTTTGCTTTCCCTTGCTCCCATAGAACCAAACACATAAGACTTTTGACTCCCATTGCACGTCAGTCTCCTGACTTTCAATACTCTCTAATTTTAAACGGCTCACACATGTTAGTTGCTTTAAATGATTTCAAAGCAGATGATAGCAGATTGATTAAACTAAGTGGCTGGATTGGTCAGCCACTTAAGCGGCAACCCATGTGCTTAGGAAGCTGCTTCTGGGTTTAAAATATCCAAATAAGTAATAAGGCTTCTATAAGGCATGATAATACTATTCCTGACTTAACACTAGTAATCTGCTGAATAAATCCAATTTGCATTCCCAAGTCAGTAATTATATCTGAATTACTTTCATATACTCAAAAGAAAGTGATCGAGAAGAAAATTGAGAATAGGATAAAAGAGCAGGGAGATAAGTATGATTAAAAGACCCTAATGTAGGAACAGCAGTAGGACGCCCGGTGGTAAATTGTTGGCTTGTTGGCAGCAAAGCAGTAGGATGCCCGATGCTAGAATGCTGACGAATGAAAGGGAAGAAGAAGAAGGGGACTATCCTTAACCTGGTATGGTGTCATAATTGGGTTCAATCTCTAGAAATAGTCTTTTCTTTTAAACGGATATTACCGCTATCATCATCATTTATGTTACATCTACCCTCGTCTAGCAACTTATGATGCTAAACAAAAGAAAAGGAGTATAATTAATCATTGTATGTGTTTTCCATAGAGGGCCCTTGTGCATGTTTCTTTCCCAAAAAAAAAGGGTCGTAAAGTGATGAATTTCCTAACTAAACCATCGATCCTCCTAATTCTCCCGCGTCTTCAGAGACGCTTGGTCCTCTAAATAATCTTGTGAAGTAGACTTATAACTGACTGTATTTCTTCATATTATATGCTGATTATACTGATTTGGCTTTGTGCAGAGCCCATGCTTACACTAGGGAGCACCAATGTTACTGTATGGTCTGATGACTGGACTGCAGTAACAGAAGACGGAAGCTTGTCTGCGCAGTTCGAGCACACCTTACTAATCACAGAGAAGGGTGCAGAGATACTGACTCGGTGTTAAGAGCACAGACGAACGCTCGTAAGAACGGACAATGCACTCGTTCTGCGCGCTGTCGGCCTAATTTTTATCTGTGCTTCATATTGTTCTGTTGTAATTGTAACCAGTTGCTTTGGTGGGTACTATTTTGTCAGAAATGTATCATGAACGTGCTCATTTGATTGTACCATTATAGTAACTTGCGTAATAATTTGTAGTCCAAAATGTTGCTACATTTATTTATTTATTTATTTATTTATTAATTGAGGATTCGTGTAAGCAGATGACAGTAAATGTAGTTGTGTGTATCACCATATTTGTGTTTGTTATTTGGATACTGGAATCAATTCTTTGCTTTGGCCTAAATGTTAAAGATTAAGGGTCCGTTTGGTTTACTCCAATGTAATGGAATCGTAATGAAATCGAATGAAAAAAAAATGTATATTTTTTTCATTCAATTACATTACAGTAAACCAAACGGACCCTAAATGTAGTTGACAATATTTGAACACTCAACCTCTTGCAGGGCCCAAATTAGCCCCACTGAATTTTTGCTGTGTTTTGTGGCCAAAATTTCAGCAACACCACTAGGGACGGACCTACTGAATTGGGACAGTTGTTCCCACTGAATTTTTGCTACCGAATAAGATATTCATGTTCCTTTAAATTTTTCTGCATTTTTGTATGTTTTGTCCCCTTAGAAATTTGTAATTATCAATTTCTATATACATTTTTTTTATGATACGATACAGAGAGAGAAATCATGGTGGGAGAGGAACAACAAAATTTTGATGCAAAACTATAGAAACTTTTTTTTTTTTTTTTTAATCTTTGAGGTGGAAACCCCCCTTCAAATTCCTGATTCCGCCTCTCATTCTCTGTTATTTCCCTGTCATATGTAGAAACAAGCAAACAATAACTTTTTTTTACTTATTACAACAACAAAAGTATTGGATTCACAATAAATTTTATTAGGTAGTCCTAGAGTACAACCCCTTGGTACTTGAAGGCTATTAAAATCTTACATGTGTGACGTATGGTTATTGTTCTAAATGAAAGAAATTTTCATCTTTTAACTTGGATTGCACTTGTATGATTTTGAAAGACTAGAAATGCCAAATGGTTTTGTTCTAAGAACGTTTGTAAATCCTTCCACGTCATTTGATGCATGCGACCAAATTATGTATTTGCACAACAATTACAACCACAAATGAACGTTGCAAATAATCTCAAATACCAAGTTTTTGCTGAAAAACTGCAAAGTAGTTATTAGGTAATTTTATGTTTTGGGCAAACTGAAAAACTGCAAATCGTTTAGACAACTTTTTTTTTGATTCGTTTTCAAACCGCATTATAATATTATGGTGCGTTTGATTGCAAGATGAAAAATACGTAAAAAAAAATTTAATTCCACGAAATTATTTTACTAGAAAAATAATTTCGTAGAATTCTAAATTTTTTATAATGGCGGTGTTTTCGTACAATTATTTTTTGTGAAAAATCAAATAAATTTTTGGACTGAATATAAGAAAATAAAATGTGCAAAATCATAACTTTTTCATAGAATAGCATAATGGAAGAAAAGAAAAAAAAAAAAGAGACAAAAAGATGAGAGAGAGAGAGAGTCGGGAGAGAGAGAGAGAAAGAGGCAGTCGGGAGAGAGTCTTCAGATCCCCAAAAAAAATTTCGCGAAATTATATCCCATGAACTGAACTCGTTTTTATTTTCTACACTTTCTAAAGAAAATAAGAAAATTAACAATTTTTTGGAAAATAATTTCATAAAAAATATAAGATATCAAACACTACATTTGGTGGAAAAATTTTGATGAAATATTTTTCATGGAAAAAAAAAAAATCCAATCAAACACATCCTTAGAGATTTGACAACCAACTCATTTTTTTTATTCTATAATAAATAATGGCTAGATTTCAATTTGATACCCTCAACTAGCCCAGTTTTTTAACTTGATACTAAAAACTTTAAAATTAGACAACTCCATATCTTAACTATAGTTGTACAACTTAATATCCTACAAATGACAATATACTTTATTTCTATTTTAGTCCTACATAGACGGGTATTTGTGTAAACAATGTTAATATGTCGGAGATGTGCAATTTAAATGAACTTCTATTGTGATAGATGCATAAATAACACATAGGGGCAAATTGAAAAATATTTATATCAACTTGTCTCGCCATCGCTCAATTCTGTGTACATTGTACATTTTTTTTTTTTTCGTAATTTTCCAGCACGCCACGGACTCAGTTTGATAGGAGTCCCCATCCTCATCTATGCCGGTCGTCATTGGGGAATCAGACTCGTCGTGTGCTTCGCACACTGGCATTTTCATCATCGCCCGTAACGCACACCTCGTGCACTCCGCACGCTCCAGAGCTCCACGAGACGGCCATGACGCCTTTCGACGCCCGCAACTCAACGCATCGCTTTGCCCACGGCGCCGATGTGGCACCCCCGACGTCTGAACGACGCCTACGACAGCCGAGCCGTCCAGCCACCCGAATTTCGCACGACGTCCGTACGACATCTTCACGACACCCTTACGGCGCCGAACGAACGACGAGCCGCGTGGTCGACCGTCGTTTATACCCGTGGTAGGATGGTGCGGGACCCCGCCCGCACGACTCCCTTGCCGTTGAGTTTTACATGCACGATCGTCCCATCCTGTCCCACGCCAGCTCAGATAATGCCTACTGTCATCATGCCTCTGATGTAGTGCGCTCGTGGGCTCCCCTCCCTATCGAGTCGCACAGGCAATCTCATCATCGCCCGTGTACATTGTACATACTTCTTAATTATTATGGACATGTGACACTATTTCTAATTCCATTGTTGGAAGTCCCATAATTTTTGTCAGCGGAGTATGAAATAAGGATTTTGTTATCACAATAATAAATGTGCGATATATATTAGAATTTTTATGGACACATTAATCAATACATTTATCAATACATTGTTTACTTAAAATATGTAATAATAAATATAAAATGTGTATTGATAAATATATCGATGAGAGTATCAATATAAATTATATATTTATTAATATGTTAACATGTGTTCTAAGAACATATATTACTAAATCCCATGAAATAATAATCCTATGTTCTAGACTTGTTGGAAGCAAAATTAATATGTTTAGTCAACCTTTAATAATATTTATTAGTCCTACATTTGGAACAAAATTTAAGTTTGTGGTCTTTATAAAAAATAAAAAGAGAAAATTTAAGTTGTATCCCACTTTATTTACCACTAGTAAATGCACGTGCGTGTACGTAAAATAATTTTTTAATATTATTATAAAATAGTTTAAATATATTTTTATTATAATTTATTATGAATATATTTTTACTTTTTATAAAAAAAATCTTGAAAATGATAACCGTCTAAGCTGTACGTATATCCTCACGTAATTAAAAATTAAAAATTAAAATTTTAATAAATTTTATCTAATTGTTTAACTACATAATATTATATAATTATAATCAAATACCTCTTCTAGCTCGTGTGGTTAAGATGTGAGACATTCTTCTTGGTTGGTTAAGTTTGATTCTTTGTGACACTATTTATAACAAATTTATATTTTTTCAAATTTTTTTTTACGTAATATTAATTTTTTAAATAAATGGTTGAGTATTTACAAACGGCTTAAACGATTCACTTTTGAGCTGTTTGGAAGTCTCGTTATAAGAGTAGAGATAATTCAAGGTGCATCTCACTTCGGTCAAAAACTAACGGTCAACTCCGTTGACCGTTACTTTTTGACCGAAATACTTCTAGCAAATCACCATTATTATCGGTCTCCCTCATTGGCCTGGAAAGAGGAAAGGAGTATTTCAGTCAAAAATTGGGGGTCAACGGAGTTGACCGTTAGTTTTTGACGGAAGTGGAGGGACTATACATTATGGTAAAGCAGTAAAATGTACCTTGAATTATGACAAATAAAGTGGAGTGCAATTCAAATTTTCTTTAAAAAAAATTATTTCGTGATCAATTATTGCAGAGTATGGTAACACATATTTATCACCCAAGCTGGGGGCAATAAAGTGGTTGGGCTCTCACCTATAAAGAACACTCCAACTTCACTTGTTTGGGTAGGTAGGTGAGTCTAAATTCTCTACTCATTTATTAGTCGCTTAAACCGGACAACCGTTTTTTTTATCCTCTTTTTTTCTTTTTCTTTTTTTTTTTCTTTTTTTTTTTTCAATTTTGCAACTTAGCTACTATATTTGGGTCGAATCCAACTCGGGTATGGTATCTCTATACAATCTATACCCAAAAAAAAAATTGTTGTAATCTTTTAACTCATGGCTTTTATTAGTGCTAGTAACGTACACGTACGGTGCATGTGTGTAGAAAAATTAAATGTAAATTTATTATAAATATATTTGTTTATAGAAATTAAACTTAAAAAAAAAAAATTATCTTTTATCTTAACCATTTGAGTTAAAAATGTTTAGTTATAATTAAATTATATTAGATAGTTAATCTAACCTATGGATTCACTTATCTAACTTGGAAAATAAATTGTAAGAAATACTGCTCTTCCGTGGGATCGAATCCATCCAGCTAGTGAAAATATCTTCCATCTTAACCACATAAGTTATAGATATTCGGCTCAATTTCAATTATTTTTAAGCCACGTTACTTTATATATATATATATATATATATATATATATATATATATATATATATATATATTTTGTTGTCCTCCTCAAAATTATATTTTTTTACTTAAAAGATATTTTCAACTCCCTTTTCTTAAAAAAAAAATCTTGGTTCGTCGTCCAACAAACGGAACATGTTGTTACATGTATTAATTATTCAAATAATTAAAATCTAATTGAAGTTCATTTATTCGTTTCCTAAAATACAGTACTTTAGAAAATTCATAATGTACATTCAAAACTCTCTCTCTTTATTATGCAATGGTAAAGAGACGTGGTTCTTTGGCTATAGAATGTCAAATAAAACTAGGTTTAACATGGAGGATTTATAGCCGGACTCTATTTAACATTGAATAGCCCCACATATGATAAAAATTTATGGAGAATTTTTGACTTACTTTCTACTTTTATTATCCATATTTAAGGTGTATCCCAGTACTGTTTTATATTAACGTACAAGATCTTCCACTTTTGACAAAAAACGTCTCTTCCTAATAGTCAACTGCTTTGACCAATTTTTTTTTGACTAAAATGTCACTTCACTCATCCCCCCGCCGGCAGGTTACAGTCGTTGCTCCCCTCCCCTTCCCCTTATCTCCGCCACCTCGACGGTAACGGCGAGTGGCGGCAAGGGGGCAGGAAAGGGGGCGGTGGCGGGGAGGGAAGAGAGGGAGAGGGGGGGGGGGAGCCAGCTGGCAGAGGGCGGGAAGAGGGGAGTGAGTGAGAGGGACATTTTGGTTAAAAATAAAATTAGTCAAAGCAGTTGACCATCCGAAAGAGATGATTTTCGTCAAAAGTGAAAGATCTTGTACATTTTTTATTAAAATTATTTTGAAAACTAGGTTCGGTTTATGAGACAACTCTTGACATCGACTTTTGATATCGATGAAACTCGACTCAAATTTATGTTTTTTTTTACTTTTCGACATAACGTACGGGATCCAACGCAACGTTCGAAATTTTTGTACACACTGCATTACATGTCTTTGGACCCACTGTTTCTTAACTTCCACCATTTATAAATAGAAGAAATAATACATCTCTGTGGCCCGATCCACTGATCTTCTACCGTCCAGTCGGAATCTTATACCTCTCCTCCGTAACCACAAGAGTCACTCGAGTTCGGTGGCTCAAATTTATCTAGGAACACATGGTTAAGAAAAAATGGTTACGTGGTATATCATAACAAAATATCTAAATATATTTACTAAGAAAGGATAATTTATTTTTACTAAAAATAAATTATAAATTATAAATTAAATAGCTTATGTTTTTTATTCACAAACTATCACGTTTTCTTGTTGATATCCTCATTTAAACTAATCAAATATTCACTTTACTTTGTTTAATTATAATTATTTTTATTGAGACGAAGGAGATTCCAACCAAACATTATTCATAATAAATCTATATATTTAGCAGTACAAAATAACTATTACGAACCAAATAATTATTAGAATCAAAAGTTCAAAGTTGAGAAGATGTAACTTGTAATAGAACGACTTGTCACAATTGAGCTCCATTATGCACATCCTTAAGACATGTTTGTCTCCATACATTGCAAATTTTTAGTAGAGAAGTCTACATCTGGAATCTAACTTCTACCCATAACCATGATTGGATTTTCTCAAGAATTTAGAAAATATTTGGGTTTGAAGACTTTGGAATTGAACTAATTGCTGGAGTCAAGTCTGGCTGAGAGGGACATAGTTCGGCACGAATTCGATGTCTTTGTTCCAGATCTATTAGTTCGAATTCGGTCCGAGTTCGGTGCTGATCGAGGCTGATATATTTTGGATGTTCTAATCTACAACATTGGATGTTGGTGGACGGCCAGATCTGATGGTGGATCACTTTTAGGGATTTATAAATCCTAAAATTAGATTTCTCATTCTATTTATATAGGTGAGAGTGGAGACATAAAGAATATAACACAAGGTGGAGATTCATGATGCTTGTCCACAGAAAACCTAAGAAAAAATTCATACTTTACTATTAGGACTTGTCATCCGAGACAGAAGGAAGATGAGATCTAATAGAAGGAATATGAGATCTGATCGGGTAGTCCTCGCCTTCGTTCAGTGAGATCGCTACGGATATGGTGAGTGATTTCATTGTAATCTCTGACTTTTCTTTTTTAGTGTGTTGAGGGGAGGTGAATCTATTAGGACAAAGGGTTCAACATTGGTTTTGCCAATCTCGTAATTTTATCTGAGTTATATAGATTGTGATTTGTCCAAGTGACGTAGTCACCGACCATATACGTTGTCTTTATCTGTGTCTGATGTTCGCTAGACGGATGTTGGTTATCTCAGGTGGGTGGGTCTAAGTTTTAGCCATGGATCAAATGCTAACATTGATTTGCTATCATTGATGTATACAAACGGATTATCTTACGAGGGAGGTACATCTAGTATACTTTGTACATATCAGAATGTCACCTAACAAACCCCCAACCCTCCGGTCAAAAGGGTTAAAGACGGTCAAAGGGGGTCAAAAGGGCGGTCAAAAATAACTAACGTCCTATATTGGTGCGTAAGTCCCTAATTAAGCTTAATTACAGTTAATGCGGAGGCGAAAAAAATAAAGGAAACTTACGCACCGAATTAGGACGTAAGTTAGTAACTTACGCCCAATAGTTCGACGTTAGTTTTGTTTCTATGTTTATTAAATTTTTTTTCTAAGTTTTACGTCCTATAATATGGCGATAATGTGCTCTGTATACATTTTTCCTAAAATTTATGCTTTTTATCTAATTAAGTTAAAGTGTAATGCTCTTTATGTAATTTTTCGTTAAAAAAATAGATGTTAGAAGTAAAAAAATCATAAAGTTTGGTGTTTGATTAGTTGTTGGGGTTAGTAGAAAAGTACAACTTTTTGTTGAAGTTACATGAATATTAAATCTTCATTTCGTTAAAGTAGAGAGGAGATAGTTTCAAACCAAACGCGCGAAGTGGGAATGAGATTTTTCACTTTCGCGCTCCGCTTCGGAAGAAAAACTTCGATGTCAAAACTATGATTTTGTGGCAGAGAATATTTATTGTTCATGTCAAATCATATTAAATCTTGTCTGTAAATCCTCCAATCAAACATGAAGTGATAAAAAATTTAGATTTTTGCCACTTTCATATTCCAAATTTGCGACCGAACACGTAAAGCGGGAATGAGAATTTATTTCTTCCGTGCTCCACTTCGAAAAAAAAAGAAAAAAAACTCAGATGTCAAAATAAGAATCTTGCATGCATATTCTCCAACCAAAATCCAAACACCAGAAGTAGTTTCAAAATCCAAATTTAGGTCATTTCACTCTTTTTAAATTTGTGAACCAAACATACCCCCTATCCAGCCAAAATCTATACTAAGTGTGTTTGGGAACTTTGGTGGGAAGAAAAATAAAATTTTAAGTGTAAAGAAAGTGAATGAGAGTAAAATAGAAGTAAAGTTAATTTTTTTCTTCCTTGTTTGGATGAACAAAAAGTAGAGAAAATAATTTTTTTTTTTGTTTTGTTTATTTGTGGATAGAGATATAGTAACTGTTTAATCCTTGGTGTTTTTGGATTATAATTTATGCTTACTTTTTTGAGGTGTAGTTGAATCCTCTCATCTCTCGCTATTTTTCTTCCACTTTTGGGAGAATTTTTTTTAAAGGTACCCACATAAATTTTTTTCTCAAATTCTTCTCCCTCATTTCCTCTCCCTCCTTCCAAACACCATTACTTTTAATTTTTCTCTCACTTTTTTCGGATAAAGTGCAAAAATTCTCCTTTAATTTGCCTCGTAAGCAAAATAAGACCCGATAGACAAATATAGCAATTAAACCCTCCCGCAATATATGACTCGATTAAAATACCTCCTACCGTTTATAAACCGTCATATTTGGCCGTTAGTGACTGTTTAAAAATAAAACAAAACAAAACAAAACAAACTACCCTCTTCCTCTTCCCCATTCACCCCCCTCCCCTCCCTCATCCCCACCCGCCGCGGTAGTGGCAGCCCCCCTCCTCCTCCTCCCCGCCGCCCTCCCTCCTTCCCGCGCGACCACCAGGTCACCCGTCCCCCTCCTCCTCCCCGCTCGGCCACCTCCTCCTCCTCCCCCCCGCGCGGCCACCCTCCTCCTCCCCGCCCCCTCCCTCCTCCCCGCGCGGCCATCCGCCCTCCCCCCCCCCCCCACCCACGCACCCAACCCACCGGAGAGAGAGGGGGTGGGGGAGAGAATAGGAAGAGGGATAAAATCTTATTTTTAGGCGTATTTTTACCCTCATCGTCAGGAAACTAGCAAGCCTTGAGGAAGGATAAGTTATTTGCATCGACTGTGTGCTCCGGAGATGTGTTCTTCGACCTGTTCATTGGCAACCGGAAGCTAAACAATGGGTCTTTCTTTGCTCTTGAGTGTGGGGAGTTCGTCAACTTCAGTCTGCACTGCCTCTGGACGAATGATTCTTCCCTTCCCTGAGCTCCGGTATGCTCCACAGCGACTGATTGAGCAACAAGAGCAATATCTTCAGCAGCTGGATTCTGTCTGAGGTTCTGCTTCCTTGGCAGAAGTCTCAACCTGAACCTCCTCTGGAGCAGTCTCTACCGATGGTTGTTCCCTATCTAGACCTTCGGTGGGTGCTATAGCAGGAGGTTGTCTATCATCAGGGATGTTGTTTGCAGCATTTTCTGGAGAGCTCCCTGTGTGCAAATCTACATCCATCCCGGAGGCTTCGTTGTCACCAACTTATGTATTATTCTTTTCTGCAGCATCTAGCACGGCCAAGTCACCAACCTATTGTAGCGCCCCGTTCTCCCGGTGCGGAGAGCGCGGCTAAGAAACACAAGACGGTATCGTTCGATCGGGATAGATTGAATTAAGAACTCGTCCTCGTTATGGATTTGTTTCTTCGGAATCGATTCCCATATTCAGTGGACTGCGCCCCAAGGATCGGCTTAGCGGCAGAGTCAGGAGGGACCTCTCCGCTGCTATCTTTTATTGCCTCGGTTTTCGATGTCGCTTGTTGCTTTCGTGCTTTGAGTTGGTTTTGGGATTTGCTTGTTTTCCTTGAACGGTTTCGATGGTTTTCATTGTTTTCGTTCATTGACTTGCACTTCTATTCCGAAAATGGAAAGAGAGGAAGAAGTATTAATCGAGCTGTTCGTGTGCAGGTGAACGAGCAGTAGGCGGCTTGCGAACGGAGTCGTGAAGCGCCTCTTTCCTTCTTCTTTCCAAAATCTAAGTGAGTGGCTACCAACCCGATTAGCTAGCCCTGCTTCCAGCTTCACTCCTTGCCCCGATCAAACGATACCAAGTAATAATAAAAGAAACCAAGATAAAAGAGAATAGACTTGGTTAATACTGCTTGTCAATCAAAACTGTGAACGGTTACTTACTTGCATGCTTGTTCGCTCGGAAATATTTATCATATGCATAATACAAGTCAGAATGTATGCTCTTCTTTAAATTATGCTATGAACATAACTCATCCTGAATGCAATAATCTGATAGGGAGACTATGCCAAAGTAGCTCTCCTCCTGTTACTGTCCCGTGCCTGTTATTGCCCTGATTTGCCTCAACTGCCAACTTAGTGTATATGTTGATCACGGACAACTTGTGCACAAGGCCCTTAGTTCCTGCGGACGGTCGCTGGGGCACTGGCACCGATCCGATCCGGGCGGGAACTCTCCTGTTTAGTCATCCTGTGCAAGGACGGAATGGCGTGCAGCACTCCCGTGCTCTCGCTGCATACCATCCTCGTCAGCGACTAAAATTGGTCCAATATGGCATCCAGCCAGTGATCCCCTGTATATTTAAACCTGTTGCATACTAACTTGTGTCTCCGTGGCAGGGAAGGCATGGTAAGTATTGTGCAGGTGATTCAGACGGTCAGGTAAAATCCACCGAACGGTGGCACGTTCATTTCAGTGAATTCAATATGCTGCTTACTTGTAAATGAACTAAGGCAAGATAGAAACCAACCAAATATGCATGCTTCACTAAACAACTTGTTGATTGGTATAGTCAGGCTAGCTCGCCTTCACCAGCATGTTTCGATATGCTGACCCTCGTTGAAACAGGTTCTCCGCACTAAGGCGAACCGAGCGAGGAGCCGAAGTCGTCTTCCCGATCCAGTCCAGCTGTTGGCGCATCTTCACCGCGCCCCTGTAGCCTTCTGAAGTCCGAAGCCTGCAACTCTTCATACACAAATGCAGCTTCGTGGCAAAGCGATCCTCCAGCCTGGAGGTCTTTATCGTTTTGAGTTTATAAAAGGATGTAATGTACAGGACTGCTATCTCATTTTGAGTCAACCCTTTTGTAAGCCGTTCGGCATATTAGCTAACTCGTTCAAGAGTTTGTAATAGATGTTCATTATCAATAAAGAGAACTTTTCTATGTTTCAAATCTGTGTTTCAATTTATCTGCGTACTCTGAGTATGTGCTTGCTATGCAAATCATTAAAGCCTTGTGCGGGCGCAAATCCAGGCCCGCACGGCGGTCACGACTCGGGGGACGCCTCGGGGCGTGACACCTATGGCTCCAGGGAAGGCGGCAGGGAGGAAGGATGATAATCCAACCAAAGGAATTAGCCACTCGTTCTATCAATAGGCGCCGTGGGTCTATGAGCTTCTGGGCCTGTACGATTTCATGTCCTCAACAGTTCAAAACGTCTGTTAACGACATATTTCAAAATAGATGCAAACTGGGCCAAAATGAAAATGTGAGCTTTTTTTTAAAACCATGGGTCTTTAAATACAAAAACGTAAATCTAAAAAAGAATTTTTGCACTTTACCCCACTTTTTTTCAATTTTTTCTTCCTTTCATTTTTCTGTATTTCCAAATAATACCTAAGAAATCCCATGCATCTACCAGTATTTTATGATATATCGGCCGATACGAAGAATATATACCAATTTAGAAACCTGAATCGGATGTACTCAGTAGCACAGGCAACTGTCCAGATTCCACACGTGGGTCCCGCATCTCCTCACCGGATCAGTAAACTTGCAGATCAGATCTGCTGTCCCACTAATTCTGTCATATATTTTATTTCTATTCTATTACATGTGGATAGATAATAGAATAGGAACAAAATATAAAATAGAAATAGAATTAGTAGGACATCATATCTGCTCTAGAACCGTTCCGTTGATCTTCTCATCTAACGGGCCCCACGTCAGTGTTTCTGTTCGGTCCCATTGGTCGTGATTCATGTGGGTGCGAAATGGAAATATTTATTTAATCAGGTGCTTTTACCGATAAAGTGCTCGCTTAAACAAATAACATCTTCTTCTTAACTACAAGCAAGGCACAATTTAAGTAACTTATTATCCATTTTTACTATTTTAATATTTTGAACCTTAAGTTTTTTTTCTGCAAATAGATATAATAATAATAATAATAATAATCTATTCTACTATATCTCTACTATATAATGCCAAAACTAGGCTTCACCGTGAAAAATTTTCGTTCCAAAAATATCCTTCAACATATTTAATAATTAAAAAGAATACCTACAATAAATTTCAATGACAACCATTTAAGAGATGCAATAATGACAACCATTTAAGAGATGCAATAAATTCCACTGACAATCAAAGGGTTCATGCTAAAGTAAACTAACTCATCAACATCATTCACTCCAATATACGTGCAAAGTACGTGCATATATATACTAGTATACTAGTAATGCCAAAACTAGGCTTCACCGTGAAAAATTTTCGTTCCAAAAATACCCTTCAACATATTTAGTAATTAAAAAGAATACCTACAATAAATTTCACTGACAACCATTTAAGAAATGCAATAATGACAACCATTTACGGAAATCAAAGGGTTCATGCTAATTGCTAAGTCTTTTAAATTGTTACCAAATAATTAGAAGGGTTGAACCATTAACCTATCTACTATATAATGCAAAAACTAGGCTTCACCGTGAAAATTTTTCGTTCCAAAAATACCCTTCATTAAAAACAGTAATTAAATGCGTATTAAATGTATGTATGAATGCATGAGACAACTTGGAAAATTATAGTTAGTAAAACAAAGATATGCACGCATACAAAGTAGATAGTTTGGAGAATAAAACAAAAGTTAATAAAGCATGCATGCAAAGTAGGCACATGAACCCAAGAGATAAGAGAAACCTTTATATTCCCGTCATTTAATTTCTCCCGACTTTCATGCTCCTGGCTATTATATTTCCACCTATAATAAAATTAAGAAATTGTTGGTTGCTCTTTTAATAAACTATTTTTTTTCAAGTAATATGAAATACGTGCAACGCACGTGCGTATATACTAGTATAATTAAAAACAGTAGAAATAAACTAACTCATCAACATCATTCACTCCAATATACGTGCAAAGTACGTGCATATATACTAGTAATAATAATTTGTATAAGTTCGAGTTTGAAGCCTATAAATATGATAGGCTATTAAATTGTAGTTAAAATTTTCAGTTCAGTCTTAAATCCAAGAACTTTAATATTTGTTTAACGTACATGAATTGAACATAGATATTCACTCCGGAAAATTTTACTGAGAGCATAAAAGTTTAAAATATTTATAAAAAAAGCAACAAAGTTTCGAAATTTACAGTAAAAGCATTAAAACGCCCTTCGGAATGGCGTTTTACGCTTTTCCGTCGTTATATTATAACTCCGTTAACGGAGCGGAAAGAAAAAATTAAATTATTAATAAAATAATACAAAACGCCCTTCGAAAGGGCGTTTTATATTATTTATTAATTTTTTTATTTCTCCTCTCTCTCTCCTCTCTCCTCTCTCCTCTCTCCAAGTCTCTCTCTTCTTTTAATTTCTGCAGGCTGAGGAGGGAGAGGGAGAAGGAGAGGGAGAGAGGAGAGAGACAGAGGGAGAGGGAGAGGGAGAGGGAGAGAGGAGAGAGACAACGGGCGAGGGAGAGAGAGCAGAGACAGCGGAGCGGGAGAGCGGAGAGGGAGAGAGAGAGGAGAGACAGTGGGAGAGGGAGAGAGAGAGAGAGAAGGGAGAGAGACAGCGGGAGAGAGGGGGGAGAGTGAGAAAATAAATAAATAATAATATTTAAATAAAAACGCCCATTGAAAGGACGTTTTTCCTAGGAAAAACGCCCTTTCTAAGGGCGTTTTTGATTTAAATATTATTATTTTTTTCGGAGAAAGACACGTGGCAGCGGTATAAAATAAAAAAATAATAAAAAATTACAAAACGCCCTTCCGAAGGGCGTTTTGCTTTAAATAATTTTTTTTTTTCACGAGAAAGACACGTGGCAGGAAAAAATAAAAAAATAAAAAAATAATAAAAAAATAATAAAAAAATACAAAACGCCCTTTCGAAGGGCGTTTTGCTTTAAAAAAATATTTTTTTTTCCAGGGTTCTCTCTCCTCTCTCTCTCTCCTCTCTCCCTCTCCGGTCTCCTCTCTCCCCCTCCCTCTTCTCTCTCCTCTCTCCTCTCTCCCTCTCCCTCTCCCCCTCCTCTCTCCGCTCTCCTCTCTCTCTCTCCTCTCTCCCTCTCCGGTCTCCTCTCTCCCCCTCCCTCTTCTCTCTCCCTCTCCCTCTCCCCCTCCCCCTCCTCTCTCCGCTCTCCTCTCTCCCTCTCCCTCTCCCTCTCCCTCTCCGGTCTCCTCTCTCCTCTTGTCTCTTTCCTCTTGTCTTCTCTCTCTTGTATGTTTCCTCCTGTCTTCTCTCTCTTGTCTTTTTCTTTGTCTGTATTCTTTTCTCCCTTGTCCTTCTTTGTCTGTATTCTTTTCTCTTTTGTCCACATATGCTACCCCCAACCCGTGACCTCCCCCAAACCCAAGACCCCTCACAGAAGGACTTCACAAACACTCTAACCCGTGACCTTTCTTCTCTCTTGTCCCTGTCTCTCTTTCCTTTACTGATTGAAACCTCGTGAATTATTTTTGTCATGTAAGGAGCTAGAGCACTTCACATTGCTATAAGAAGCAACCATTCTTCACAGCAGCACTTCACATTAGAAGCACTTCACATTAGAAAGAAAACTCATTCACAGCAACACTTCACATTAGAAGCAACCATTCCTCACATATGCCTTATCAAAATGACGGACGCATACCAGGTGGACCTACAACTCCGGCCATTCAACGTGAACGAGAGTCTCACATTTCAAGTCTGGTTTTTGCAGGACCGGTAATTAGTTTTTTACATCTGAATAAATTATATTATTGTTTAAGTGTATTATATTGTACTAACGATATATATATATTATAGCGTTATGATTATCCAGATGTTAAATTAAGAGAGCATGGTGAATGGCGGGCATCATGGGAGTTGACTGAAGCACAAAAGATGTTGGTGGAGGCTTTTGGTTTTCACTATGTTGACGCTATACGAATAAAGCGTCACGATAGAGACCTGATATTAAGTATCGTTGAGCGATGGTGGCCAACACGCAACACATTTCAGTTACCCTTCGGGGAGATGACGATCACGTTAGCAGACGTGGCACAGATTTTAGGATTACCTAACGACGGTAATCCTATATATTTCGACGAAAAATTAGAAGCAAAACAGCTCATTAGAGAATACCTCGGTGTGGAGCCCCCCTCTGACATGGGACAAACCAGCACGGTCAAACTCACTTGGCTCCGGTCAACTTTCATGCATGTTGATCATATCGGCTCTACAAAAGTTCCTGTCGATGATTCGCGGGTAATTATTTACATGTAATAATTATTGTTAACATTTATTTAATATAAATGGCATGAATATTCAATTATATTTTCAGGTAATATGTTGCACCAGGGCTTACTTATTGTGTCTATGCGGTGCTTTTTTATTCCCCGATTCTACGGGAAATATGGTCAACGTGCGACTGCTTCCATTTTTGGCGGATATTCATTCCCTCACAAGACACGCATGGAGTGTAGCAGTGTTAGCAAATTTATACCGCTCTATGACGTCTTTTGTGAGTAAGGTATCACAGGGTAGAACCGCCAAAAATATAAGTGGATGTCTAACACTTATACAGGTATGAATAAAATTGAATAATATATGTTATATTTATATGTATCTTATTTGTGTTCTTCTTTGCAGTTCTGGTGCTACGATCACTTCGCAATTGGTAGACCAGTTAGTATATATAGCGATGAAGAACAATTGTGGCCAGCAGGCTTTCGCTGGATTACTGGAAATACCGATTATGTGCATTGTATGACCAAAGTGATATCTCTTTACCGGCATCAATTTGACACATTAACCGCCCATGAGGTTAGTATATAATTAAATTAAAATTTAAAAATATATTGTTGTGCCTACCATTTATTACTTGTTGATTGTCAAATAGGTTGTTTGGCAACCTATAAGTGTGCCGGAAGATGTGAGAGATGGTCAACGTACCCGCAGTCTCCATAGGTATTATATCATGTACAACGGATCTATCATGTTTCATCCAGCGGATCGTGTTATGCGACAGTTCGGACTGAAACAAATGATACCCCTGGAGCCTTTGGCTTCTAGCAGTACAAAATCAAATATGGAAGAGCGGGTTCGAATGTATATGATTGGTTGGGAATCCAGATTTATCACGCATGGCGTGGAACACATGTCTGAATTGATGACATCGGCGGGAGATGGTAAGTTAAGAAATATTTCAATCTAATAATACGGTATTATATCTTACATATCATTTTGTGTATACATTTGACAGTGGATGGTACTGCCGATTTTGTACGTTGGTATGGATGCCCCCTAGTGCAAAATAGGAGGTATCAATTTGAAGAAGCTCGGTTCCAGCCACGAGCTTTAGATGATCTCAGCTTGCGTGATAGGAGGGCACGTGATGCTCTAGTGGTATATTTCTTTATTTGCATAAAATATCATCTTTATATATGTTACTTTATATTTAGTAATTGTGGATTTAAATATTCAGGCGGAGACACTAGCTGATATAGCTGAGGATCCCGAGAGAGATCCAGAAGGAGTTATAGGGGCGGCTGTACAATATGCGCACACCACTGAGTCCCCGTTTTACTCCACTTGATATACCAGACAGCCATCCGGTAGGCCACGTGAGACAGAGGCAGGCACGTCCTCGTAGGACACGTGAACGAGGAGCTGGAAAGAGCAATACAGAGGCACGAGTCTTACAGGTTGGTGAGGGAACATCCCAAGCTTACGAGGGCACTTCGCAGCCTTACGCTGGCATGTCACAACCTTATGTTGGCATGTCACAACCTTACGAAGGTCGGCCACAGCATGACGGGGACACATCCCAGAGTTACGAGACCACATCCCAGAGAAGCGATGCCACGCCACAGGGTGCTTCTCAACAATGGGATTGGAATAACTACATGCAGGAGACTGGCACTTCGTTGTTTGGCTCAGCCACCCTTGATCCATACTCCCATTTATATTTGCCACCACCGGAGGGTACAGAGGAAAGGAGAGATAGACTCGGTCTTAGGCGAGTTGATCGTAGAAATTATAGAAGGGATGACAGAGGGGGCTAGTAATTTTTTTGGTATCCATAAATAAATGTATGACAATCTTTTGTTGGTCTTACAATTTCAGTAATATGATATTTATTTTATTCCAAATTTCAGCAACTTCAATTACAACATTGTAACAACGTTAGATCAAAATCATAATTAAAACATTGTAACAACGTTAGATCAAAATCACAATCACAATAATGATATTCACTGCCTCGGTTGGTTTCTACAACTCCTTTTGTTGTGTCCCAGCCTGCCACAATTGCTGCAACGAAGATCTCTTGTCGACGGCTCTCTTGTCATTATACGATTCTTCTTCGGTCTGCCAGCTCTACGTCCAAGAAGTGGTACTCCAATTTGACCTCTTATAGGTTCACTTTGAGGATTATAGGGGACTGGAATCGGTTCCAATAATGGCATGTACACAGCTCTAAGTGTTGCAACAGAAAATTCAACTGGATAAAAACTTTCAATTGGTACGTTAGAAGAATGACATGTAAAAAAAGCATGTTCACATGGTAATAGAGTATGTTGCCACCGACCACATGTACAACATTTACGGTCTAGTTCAACCACATAACATCTACTTGTTTCATGATCCCATATTTCAAATTTATTATTATTAAAACGCAATAATTGAAAATGGTGTGACTCCCGTCTAATACGTGCTATAGTGTTCATCATCCTTGGACAAAACTGTGTTTCCATCTTTTCAGCATTTGTTCGATGCTTGTCGTGAAGTGTTATTATTTTTGCTCTAATACCATCAAGCAATGTTGATATAGGTTTATCACGCAAACTTTTAATCCAATTGTTAAAACATTCAGCAATGTTCGAGGTGTTAATATCTAATCGTGGGCACGGTGCATAAGCTGTTATCCAGTGAGAAAAATTACGATTTTCATCGCTTGACCCTACAATCCAATCGAAAACATTTTCATCTGCAGATTTTATTTTTTCCAACCAACCATTGGCATCAACCTCATTATAAGATCGTGCAACTTTGTCTAACCATTGTAGATATGTCGGTGTACGAGGACACATATTTTTTAAATTTTATTTAAAATGTTGAATACAAAAAAAGTGGGAAGAGTTTGGAAAAACTGTTCGCATTCCACGAATTAATCCTTTTTGTTTATCAGATATAAATGAAATACTATCCCAACGTTCAAAATAAGTTTCGAAAGACATTTTCAAACAGTTTAAAAATCATGTCCACGACTCCGTATTTTCATTCTCAGCAACACAATAAGCGATAGGATAGAGTTGATAGTTTGGATCGTGGGCACAAGCAACAAATAAATTACCTTGGAATCTAGATGTAAGAAAAGTAGCATCAATACTAATAATAGGTAAACAACCACTTAAGAAACCATCCATACAAGCCTTGAAACAAATAAATATTCTTTGAAAGATATTATTTTCTACAGTTTTTAAAAAACATTTGCTACCGGAATTTGTTTCCATAATTGTAAAACAATATTTTTCAAGACTACCATATGCATCAACGTAACTGCCGTTAATATCAGATAATGCAAGTTCCCTAGCTCTCCAAGCTTTGGAATATGTAATATGTATCCGATGTTCTCTAAGTATATCGTGTAAAATGTGTGCCGGACTATACGAGTTATTATCTCTAATTTTACCAATTATTTTATTTCTTACCCATGCGGTGGTGGCTAGTGGATGATGCCCTCCTGTAAATCCACCTAAACATGAATGTCTACCTTCAAATGTACGAATTTCAAATGAACTACCATCACCAATAGCTTTAGCGTATACTCTCCAACAACAGTTTGGAGAATCACAAGTATACACAATTCTTTGGTGATTGTTATGTTTAGATGAACAACTAAATTTATATGTAATGGCTAGGTCCCTAATAAAATTACGAAATTCCTTAAAAGAATCAAAATGTCTGCCAACAAATAATTCGAAAATGCAACCATGCACATTAGCATCATTATCATCTAAATAGTAATCTAAATTTTCAACCAAATCATCACTGTTTTCATCGTCAACATCATTGTTTTCTGTATCAGAGTTACTTTCAGTGTCATTTATACAACTAGGACCAACATTAAAATCTTGGTTATCATTAAAATGTTCACTAGTTGATATGATAGTTGTGTCCATATTTACTTGTGATGGGATGATGTAAATTTTAATACAAGCTGAAACTAAATTACTTTCAACAATAAAATTCCATGTTTCTTCACAATCTACTATTATCAACGTATCTTCATAAAACCATCTTATTGTAAATTGATAACTTATGCAAAAACGATCACAAATTGTACTACGCAAACTAGCTAAAGTAATATTTCTATAAGTGGGTATAAGATGAGTATTACCTCCATGGTAAGATAATCCATCTAGTATACCTCCATGATAGCAAATTATTACTAAATTTTGATCCATAGTAAAAACTTTTGTCTTCTTCTGACTTCAATGTAAAATAAGACTTACAGAAGTTTATCGGAAATAAGTTGAGACGAAAATTGTAGCAGAATAGAATAGGGATAAAAGTTCTTCTTCTGACTTCAATGTAAAATAAGTAGAATAAAGAGAGAGGGTGAGATATTAAAGAAAGAGGATGAGGGACAACAATAACTTATACGTTAGCTATATATAGAAACTAAACTAACCGTTGGAATGTAACGTTACCTACTATCCTACAATATAAACGTTACCTATTATCGTACTACTCGTTACCTATTATCGTACTATTTCTATCTACTTTCCTAGAGAGAAAAATGAGAGTGACAAGAGAGAGAGCGCAAATGTACGAAGAAGAGAGAGAGAGTGAGAGTAGAAAATCACATAATCTACTTTGAGAGAGAGAAGTAGAAAATCACAGAATATATATATTTTAATTTGCAGTGAGAGAGAGAGAGAGAGAAGAGGAGAGGAGAGGAGAGGAGAGAGAGGAGAGAGGAGTGTGAGAGAGAGGAGAGGAGGGGAGGAGAGAGAGAGGAGAGGAGGGGAGGGGGGAAAGAGAGGAGGAGAGAGAGGGGAGCGGAAAAGAGAGGAGGAGAGAGAGGGGAGCGGGAAAGTGAGGAGGAGAGATGAGAGAGGAGATAGGAGAGAGGAGATAGGAGAGAGGAGAGAGAGGGGAGAAATTAAAAGAAGAGAGAGATAGAAGAGAGGAGAGAGGAGAGAGAGGAGAGAAATTAAAAGAAGAGAGAGGTTGGAGAGAGGAGAGAGAGAGGAGAGAGGAGAGAGAGGGGAGAAATAAAAAAATTAATAAATAATATAAAAACGTCCTTTCGAAGGGCGTTTTGTATTATTTTATTAATAATTTAATTTTTCTTTTCGCTCCGTTAACGGAGTTATAATATAACGACGGAAAAGCGTAAAAACGCCCTTCCGAAGGGCGTTTTAATGCTTTTACTGTAAATTTCGAAACTTTGTTGCTTTTTTTATAAATATTTTAAACTGTTATGCTCTCAGTGAAATTTTCCGTATTCACTCGGTTCCTTAACACCTCTAGTCAAATTTTGTTATTTTCATAACTCTTCCATCAATAATGTATACTATCATTAGAACATAGGCTTATGCGATGCATGCCGTTTCAAATTGGAAGCATGGGCAGATCCAACGTACCAGAGTCGTCTTTGGGATAAGTCTGACAAGTCATCGAATTTGAATAATTTTTTGGTTAGGACAACTCTTAGACCTCTAAATTCCCGGATCAAATCTACTGTCCCGTTAATTCTGTCATATATTTTGTCCCCACTCTATTACATGTGTGCCCCACGCGATATAAAATAAAAATGGGACTCACATGTAATAGAGTAAAAACATAATATGTGACATAATTAGTAGAACAAGAGATCTGCTCTCCTATATTTCTATCTCTCGGTCAATAGGGCCCTCACGGTCCACCCAAACTCTTCTTTGTCAGTTGAACTAGTAGCCATCAGGTCCATTTTTTGAATTTCCACTGAAAAGACCTGAATAGCTCAAGGAGAGGAACACGAGATCCGAGCTCCATGTTGCCATCAAAACTGAAAACTTCGACGTCCCTGTCAACTCCACTCGCCATAGATCAATTTTTTTATTTTTTTTTGCGTTAAGGGAAGGGACAACCAAATTTAGCTTCGACTAGAACAACCTAACTCTCTGGCCCGGCCCTCGTTGGGGTGGGTTCTAGCTCACCCCCCAAAAAAGTTTCACTCTTTTTTTTTTATGTTTCTTTTTTATATTTTTTATATGGGTTAGCCAATCTCTAGTCCATCTGAATCCACTATTGTCCACTCTAGTTTCAGTTTCTGGATCCGTTCCTGGTTGGAAGTAAATGTCCCCAAGGTAAAGAAGTCACTCATAAGAAATACAATATTTTTGTCAAAATACAAAGATTTTATAATAAGGCTTCAAGGGGGCTTAAATGGAAAATGTCTTGTCTAATAACCCCTCCAAACTTTAATCTCACTCCATCTGCCTCAATAAATAATATTCCCACTCCTTAATTAATTAGCCCCCCTTTTCCCAAAACAAATAAATAGTGAAGAGGGAGAGGGAGAGGGAGAGGGAGAAGGAGAAGGAGAGCGGATGATCGTGGAATGAATGGGTCGGCGTGCGGCGGAAGAATACGGGAGGAGAATATCAAAGTCCTTCTTCTTCTTCTCCTCCTACAAATCCGTCGCCATCTCCGTCTGCTCCCTCAACCTCCTCCTCTTCGCCGCTCTCCTCCTCTACTCCGCAGCCTTCTCTTCTCCATCAGGTCCAACCGAAACCTACATTTTGATTTTCCTCTTCTTCTTCGACTGAGTAATTTTTTTTTTTTTTGGGTGCAGGAGTGAAGTATACGAAGGATCAGATCAGGAGCATGGAGGAGTCGATTAGGGTTCGGCTTGCGGCGGTGCCGGTCGAGCTCGTCGATTTGGTGCGTAAGAAATTTTGGGATTATTTTAGGAATTCATTTGGTTGAGTTTTTTGTGTGTGTGTGGGGGGAATATATATAGGTGAAGAAGTTGAAGGAGGAGGGGGAGGAGAGGAGATGGGAGCTGCCGGCGGAGCGGAAGTGGGAGGTGGCGGAGGAGATTCTTGGGAGGTTGAAGGAGCTGGGTGCTGATGCTGACGAGACTCGACAGCGAGGTGATTTCATTTGGTTTTATTATTTATGGTGTGTTTTTAGTATATACTAGTATATAAGCACGTACATTGTACATATTTATGCATTGTAACTTATTTTAATCATCTTCTAATTAACTTTTTTCTGTAATGGGGAGAGCAAAAGGCACCAGAGCTGCAAATTATGTTTTCCTTTTTGGGACAGGCTATCCAATCCCCCCCCCCACCCCCGGGGCCTACTAAGCACATCCCATATAACTTAAGTTGGAAAATAGATTCATGTTAAAAGACTAATATACCCACATGACCTACTAAGCACACCCCACCAGCATCCCTCCTACACACTAGTCATCGTCTTCTTCCTTCTTTAATTTCCACCTTCTCTAATCCAACCGAAAAATCCTAAATTTAAATTGTGAAGAAGACATCATGGAGGAAGAAAGTCCACTTCAAAGACACAATGTACGTTCTCTCTTTACGTAATTTCTCGGTTTGAAGTAGTGTACGAGAAGTGTTGGACAAAAAAAAAAAAAAAATTCCGCGATGAGCACGACCAATACTGGTAGAACGGACCACTGTCTGTTCTACCTGGATTGACCGAACATGTGATCTTCCGTTCGACACACTATGGTCGAATCTGCACAACAATATTCGACTGTCGGGGGTCGAACACCATTATGTGCACTCGACATACCAGGCTCGAACAAAACCGTGAATACACCCAAAAAAAATTCGAAATTTGTTTCGTTTTAATAAGAATTTAAGGGATTCGAAACCCTAGCAGTAATCCTCAACGAAAATAATACTCATTTTGAACTAATTAGGATGTTCGATTTGAAATACTCACCCCCAAGTAGAGAGGGGACCGGTTGTAAGGATGTGGGGTGTGCTTAGGAATGATGATAGGTTTTAGGTTATAATAGAAAATGGTATTTTGGTCATGTGGTGGGGTGTACTTAGCATTTATGTTAATTTCATTCATTTAAAATGGGGTGTATTTAGCACTTGGGGTGTGCTAAATAATACATGGGGTGTATATTGATTCTTCCTTCCTTTTTTTTTAATACATAATTACCTAGCTGCCCTCAAAAGTTTAATGAATAATTTTAATTTTGGAAGAAAAAATTATGTGGTGTAGCCAACTCTTCTTTTATATATATATATATATATATATATATATATATATTTGTGTGTGTATTTTTTTTTTTCTTTCCCATTGTTGTTTCAAATGTTGTTACTTGTACGATACAAATATGTTGGCTCTTAGTTTGGCGATGGATTAATGAGACTCCGTAATCGCGTGTGCATAATGTGGTGTATTTTCACTGCTGGACGTTTCGATCATGGATAAAGGACGATGGTTGCGTTAGGTAGCCGACAGCCACATTGGCGGATCAGTATGAATTGAAGCCTTAAAACTGCTCGAATGGAAAGAACATGGTTCAATTAGCTTACGGGGAACATTTGGGATAAATGTTTTTTTTGTTGTTGTTGTTGTTGTGGCAATGGTTTAATGAATCCCGTTGATAGTTTGGGCAAGTTTTCTTTAGAAATTTGGGTCAGTGACACTTAGTGTCGCTCCATTTGAAAATAGGGTGTTCTTGGTGATCAGATGTTGTGTTTGTTTCGAGGAGGTTCAAAAATCGGTTACAGTGGTAGGAGATTGTAAAAGGACACGTGCCTTTCTGTTACGAAATGTCATAAATCATCATCATCATCATCCAAGCCTTCTCCCATCAACATAGGGTTGCTATGGAGCATAAGAAAGCTCCATAAAAGATTTGACAGTTTTATGACATCATCATCATCATCATCCAAGCCGTCTCCCATCATCATAGTGTCTGTTATGGAGCATAAGAAAGCCTTCTCCCACTTGTCAACCTGCCAAGGCAACTCCATTATGATGCTTGAAGGATTTCAGGATGATGAGTGACGTGATGATGATGGTGACATTGACTATAAAATGTCCCTTACCAAAGCCTTGTAAGGGTTTTTGAGAAATTTTCCTTGATACATTTTGTTTGCAAGTGCCAAGAATGAAAGGATTTTAGTAGATTAATCCCTCTATTATTTTAAAACTATCATGTATACTTGAATTTTCAAAGAAAGACTCCATTTGTACTACCCATAGGCATCCTAATACGGGGGTAGGGGTATAGTAGTAAACTTGGCTTAAATTTCTCTCATACCCAAATCTTGTGGGCCCAGGTTAGTATATGGATTAACCGTTAAGGCTTCCTAATACTAGTTGTAACTTCTTGCCAAATGCAGTCCTAAAACTACCCATAGCTGATCTGTTTTTTCACAACTCAACTCATTTTTTCCTTGGGTATAGTTGTAACTTAGTTCGCGTGTAGATATTACCTGGTAACTTGGAATCTTGGTTAGAGAAGTTTGGTTGATGCACTAACGACAATAAATGGATTGGACAATGATGATGACCGTCGAAAATACCAACTAACGAGTTTTCTAGTTCCAGACACATGGTTGGTTTGAGGAATGAGTATTATTGTAATTTTGTGTGTGATTGAATTAGAGTTCTAAATTTTAATTTCAAAACGATCTATGTGTGACATAACAACAAATAAGGTGGCTGGGTATAATCTATGTGGAGAATGGATGGACGAAACACGAGGAACTGAAGTTGCAGTTGTCATCTTCGTGAAAGTATGTGTTTTGACTTTTGAGTAGAATAATATCTTTCGCTTGAAAGGTGCCCTGAAGGCCAGAGATGAAAAAAGAACATGTATTTAAGAAGTTGTCATGAAATTAATGATTCTGAAATTAATGATTCTAGTGTTGGTTGATCTACAATAAACAATTCATTTCAGACTTGGCTTACCATATATTTGCCAAAGGATTCATTTTCTTTCATGAGACTTGTTAAATATGGGATCTATTGTAACAGTTATGACAATAATAAGAGCAAAGCTTTTGCATAAATCTTTGGTACCAGCTTCATGAACTGAATTCTGCTTTTTTCCATTCAGTTTAATCAATAGCAATCTCATCAGAATCGTCATATTCTTTTTCATGCTGTAGCATCATCTGTTTTGTTCTTTCTCTGATCGTTTCATCTCATGATCTCGTCACTGATAACTGCCACACATCAATCTGTCACTGCCAATCGCCACACTCAATTCAAGCTACATCAAACTTCTCATGACTCATTTTTGTATCCTATATTTTTCTGTGTTGTTTCTTATCCATTAACTCTTTGTTTTACACCACTAGAGCATAGCTGGTCTTATAGCCATCTTCAACTTCATGGCTGTTATATGACCGAAATATGCCTGATACACTTCTCCAGTTAAACTAGTGCTATTTACTAACATCATGGATCGCATGCTCATGATAACAATTGATCTTAATTTTGAAGAATAACCACTCTTTGAAATGTCTTCAACTTGACCTCTACCCTTATCTTCTCCTGTAAAGTCACACTGCTTACATTTTGTGGTAGTCCTAGGCGTGAAACCTTATGATTCTAAAGGTTCTCTATGCATTTCTGCCTTAAAAATTATCCCTTCTCTTGTCTCATCAACCAATGTAATATCAGACAATACATAATCATGAGCCAAAACATACACTAAGGAACCTTGTTCCATATGTGCAAAATTAGTTCTTAACTAATATAAAGTATAAAATGGTGGAAACGAGTAAAAGTAGTAGGAACATAATGCCTTGAATGTACCTGTATGGTAATGGGGACTGGACCTGTCACCTACATTTAACCTCACCCTAGTTACTACATCACATATGCCGCAAAATATATGTTGATGATACTTTATCATAAAGAGAAAATACTAGACCCATAATCCTCACATACACTAAAAAAAAGCTAAATTCTCTCGTCTATCTCGTATTTCAATGCATTCATATATATAATAGACTAAAACCTGAAGCTTAACAAATCCTAATCACCCATTTTGTCTTAAGCACCAAGAAACTAATCCAAAGATCCAACATTTCTAGGAATCCTATCTCCAAAAGGAATCCCAAAAACCACACAAAAATTACCTTAAATAACCAAAAGATGGAATCTCATAGTTTGAGGCTCTTAGATAGGGCCTAACTGAACAACCGGTTCGACAAATTGTCATAATTTGAGACTCTTAGATAGGCCTAACTGAACAACCGGTTTGACAAATTGTTCTTAACCATCAAGAAACTAATCCAAAGATCCAACATTTCTAGGAATCCTATCTCCAAAAGGAATCCCAAAGACCACACAAAAAATACCTTAAATAACCAAAAGATGGAATCTCATAATTTGTGGCTCTTAGATAGGCCTAACTGAACAACCGGTTCGACAAATAGGCTGTGTCGATTTTCCGAACCAGCATGGGCGTTTTTTCAGACGGACTTAAGTCAGTTTGCATATCAAGAACCTAAAAGTTTGAAACCCAATGTAAAGATTTAGAGTTAATCTAACAAGAGGCCAACTCGGTATCTTAAAACTGAAAAAGATCTAAGGAAACTAGAAAGGATTAGCATATGTAAATTAATTATATTATGAATTATGAGTAAGAATCAAGGAGTCCTCAGTAAAGGATGAGAAAATAAAAAAGCTAACTTCTCTCTATAAATAGATTAATATGGAGTGAAGGACAGATAAATCTGAGTAGAGGGACTATAATGACCTAGTTTATGTTCAGTTGGGAGCAATTATCTGGCCTGTCGGTTTAGGATAGATAGGTTTTGTCATGAAATTAAGTATATTATGAGTAAGAATCAAAGGAGTCTTTGGTAAGGATGAGAAAATAAAAGTGAACTTTTATAAATAGATTAATATGGTGTCATGGACGGAAATATCTAAGTAGAGGAACTAATGATCTAGGTTATGTTCAGTTGGGAACGGTGATCCGGTCTATCAGTATAGGAGAAATAGGCCTACTGGCAATTGAAGCAAAAAGATGCTTAAACGATAGAAAATTGTGAAGTTAAAGATGCTCGAGGGAAAATGAGCTTGGTATCTTTTTATAAGAATAAATGAGTATAAAGTTGTCCAAGATATCATTAAGTGTGAGCAACGATTTGAAACTCTTAGGCTGTTGGATTTGAGAGTAAATGAGAGAAAAGAAAAGAAAATGTTATTATCATGTTCAGTTAAGAAGGAAAATGAAAATGAAAATGAAAATGAAAGAATATTAACAATAATAGATTTTCTCTTCCCCTTTCTCTCCTAAAAGCATGCGATTCCATTTTCTCTCAGGACTCCTTTTATTATTTTCTTTCAAATTTTCACATTAAACAAATTTTCTTTCCTTTCTTTAGACACATGGCTGCATCTTTTTATAAATAGCTTACGTTAAGACCTTGTAAGATCATTTCTAGGTTTTAGAAAGAAAACAAGTATCTATAGCCAAATAACCTATACTTTGTGCAGGTCTCCCTGCAATTTACAATCTTTTCCTTTCCACATATGGTACCCATTTTGAACACTGTCATAATTCATGAGGACTGCATAACTTGGTTTATATTATCCATTTACAGAAGAAAAGGTCGAGGTGAAGGCTATCATAGCCTATTCAAATGCCATTTCTGTTGACAAAATTGAAGCTAAAATTATAATAAATAAAGTAAAAGGAAATGCGTTTAGCTTTACCTTATAATCCTCAACAAGGCAAGGTCCATGGAAGGTAATCAGGCGTTGGGTTGTCCCACACTGGTGGAATTGTTCATAGGACTCTCATTGCCTAATAAGCTTGTAAATATCTAATCGACCATGTGCTACGAATTGTGTATAGTATTTATAACGTCTTAATTTTTAATTTTATGTTAGCAGAAGCAGTAGAGTCATGGCGCTCTGAAAAAATTGAACAAATTAAAAGGGCAGCAACTGGGAACATGGCGTCAAACTCGAGCATTCCTGCCCAAGAAGCAAGTAAGCATCAATATGACTAATTTTCCATTATTATAACCTGTCATTCTATATCTTATGCAATCTTCGCCCTATTCATTGCCTTAAATGTTTTGTTGCATTAACATTTTATGATATGATCTATGTTCTTACATAAGACTAATATGCTTGTTTCAGAAATGCTGGAAGGAGCATTGCAATCTGACTGGTTTAATCTCTTGGAAGACATTGGCTTTTGGATGCCAGCTAATGTTAATAATTCAGAAATCAATGATAAACCTGAGAATGCACAAGAGCTTGGTAGTTCATCTATCACTTGATATTCTCCAGTTAGATCTCAATATTATTTTCTTCGTCTTCAAAGCCTTGATTTATATACAGATTGTAATATGGTTAGCGGCTCACTGAAATCCATTTTTGTGGAAGCATGAGCAAACTTCAGATTCTAAGTCAATATATAGACAAGTGCAGGCCATCTTTTGAGTGCATCTAATGTGACTTATCTTGTTTACTTTTCATTCACAGAAGATAGAGAAATAATTGCAGGCCCTCCACTACCACCTGAATGTCATGCTGAGCTGCATACTGACTATGATGGTGCTGCTGTTAGATGGGGTCTTACCCACCATAAAGAAAGTGCTGCTGACTGTTGTCAAGCTTGCTTAGATCACGCGAAAAATGCTAAGGATGGAGAAAAGAAATGCAACATATGGGTTTATTGCCCGACAGAGTTTGGATGTTATTCACCAGATATTTATGAACACAAGCATCAAGAGTGCTGGCTTAAACAGGTAATACATTTGTGCATTTCAAGCTTATGCACAACTTTGTAGCATTGTATTATTATTACATGGAATGGTAAAGAAGAATCAAAACAAGAAAGATACTATCATTCTGAAATCTAAAACTAACATGCTAAAATCTATCAGTTTAGTTGATGGTTAACATGCCCATCACTGAATTCTTATATGTTAGCTGAGCGGCCAATCTAGGTGGTGATTTCTGGTAACTAAATATGTGTCCTTTTATTTTGGTAAAGCGTTTGGAACATGGCTTTTTCTAGGACGTTCCTTGTACAGACAATTGCTATGTATGTAGGCCACTTCTTCCTACTAAAATTAGCCGTGTCCATTGTGACCCTAGTGTTTTCTATGAAGAATAAAAGGTCTCAGCATCTCACGGTTTCACAATAGAGAAACTTGGGATTCGGTAGCTTTGAGAATGAATTGGAGGAAATACGAAAGAGCAATGGCCTAACATCTGTAGCAAGATTCACTCTCTGCCGCCCTTCAAAGGTGTGTGCTCCCCAATCCGGGGATCTTTCGTTCCACTCCACCTATGCAAATAGTAGATCATCCTAACAAACACCTTCGAAAAAAAAAGAGAAAGTAAAGTTCCATTCATCTATTGCTTTAGCTTTGATCCTTGATCTTTTTGTTATCTGACTGGATTAGATGCCCTACGAAAGAAAATGTCCATAGATGGAAGGTTGGGAAAAGGATAAGGAGAGGCGACCAAAACAAGGGAGTTCCCGCCGGTCCGTTCCCGGGTTGGGTTAGGGGAACATCCGAGCAATTGCCTTTGCGGATCCAAACGTGCTTACAAAGCGCACAATAAGAATAAGACAATACACTGTATGAGTATGGCGTGCAGGCGCTGTTAAGCCCTTGGATTTGAGGTGAATCACTACCGAAGCGAAGAAAATGCTGGATCAAGAAAAGAAAGGGGGGGGGGGTACTATGAGCCACAGACATGCGGGTCTCCCCTCATCCGGCTCTCTGCAAGGGAATCTTCACTCGCTGCTTCCCCTAATATCATCCCTTTACTACATCATGGGGGTTTACAGAAGATCCCGGAGGCTCGCTCAGATATGCTGCTATCCCGCTTGCTTGCAGAAATGAATGGATCGGAAGGGAGGCTGGGTTCTATTTCCGGGCCGGAAGCGGGAGGTGAAGGCCAGAAGAAGAAGAGAAGTGCGCCTTCCCGTTAAGTCAGAGATAAAAAAAGGTTCTGTCATCTATCTCGATCAGTTTTCCGAGGTCAAGACCGACCCAAAGAATCACTCATTCCGCCTCAGATTCGTGAGAAAGATCATGTGTTGGTGAATAAGTTGGATATGAATTAGTTGGCGAATCGGCTTAGGGAAATGCTTGATGAGTTGGTGGGTCCGAGGCTCATCTTACCTGGAAATTGAAAGAATTTTTTTGACCCACATCATCTGAAAAAAGTCATTTCCTACTTAAGATTCAGATGTCTATTTTGCTGCTGATGTGGAGGAATTGGTACTAGTCTACTCGATATAAAAATCAATCGAATTCTGTCCAATCTGGGCCTGCCTGAAGAAAGGTTTTTCTGTCCACCGGGTGCAGGAGCATCGAGGGGGCAATATTAGCAAAAAAGGCACCGGTGGTAGAGATAGCGGCATAGGCAGCATCGCTAACCGACTGATCATGTTGTTTACCTCGACCTTGTTGATGAACCGGTCCAGATCGAATGGCTGGTGGGATCACAAGTGTCATTGTATATAATTATAATGTGGATGCGCTTACCTTCTCAGATCATCCCGTGCCTGACTACGAACCAATACATACCTTCAAGAAAAAGGTTAATGGACCTATGTTCCAGAGTCGAAGCCTATGACTCATCCTTGTCCTTGTTGATGAAAAGGTTAATGGACTCCAGTGTCTGGTTTAGGCGAGGCCTCGTACGGTCCTAAAGAATCCCTTAAGGTGCATACTCTCTCGACTCGAAAAGTATGGTTAACATGAATAAACATATTTCACTATTTAGTCTAATCGAGCGATTGGACGGTTTTCGAATATTCATAACATAAAGAATATTCCATGCCTAATACAATTAAAATTTTATATAGTTTTTTTAATAATATTTTTGTACTTTTAAGTTCCTAATACCCAAACCATAGTTATCAGGATCCCCTTACTTCCTAGGAGTCACATTTGAGATTTTGCGATCCCAAATTTAGCGGGTCCTGATTTGGATAGCGAGAAGTGGTGACATGGGCAATTTGAATCTTACAACATAAAATTTAACAAAGATATCATTCAAATGGTAATATAAAATACAATAAAATCAAACTAATTGTCAAAAGGAAGCATGCAAGAGTAGATTGTAGGATTTTGTACAAATTCTTCCCTAGTAGATACAGAGATACACACACATATACAAACACAAAATGCTCTTAAGCAAAACAACGCGCACTGGTTAAGCCTACCCCCATTGTACTGCGTACTAGAGAAAGTAGAGTATCGAGTACATGTACCTGTTCCATGTATCGAAGCGAATTGAGACCCAGGTAACCATAATCTAAACACAAACTAAACCACATGAATGTTCATGTTAAATATTCCTATATCTACAAACATAAAATACATGACCTTGTCCTCGCCTTCAGATTTTGGGGAGTCGTGTCAGACACCCTGTATCTATGTGAAAGTGCGACACACATCTCTGTGTCCACTAATCATAGTACTATTGACCATCGATAGCTCTCTTAGGCATGGCTGATAAATATCCCACCATATTTGCAGAGATAATCATTTGAGGAGCAAACTCTATATATACTTCTTAACCTTGGAACAGGTACTCATTTCTTGATCTCCCAAGTGTTGTCCCAACTTCATATAGAAAATGTAATGTCTTGGTTGTAGAACACAATATTTTGCTATGGCTTATTACTTTCACATTGCCACTAGTCCATTGTATAACATATTGGTTTTGTGTATGCAAAACATTGGTCCATCTTTCAAAGCATTGGTTCATGTCTCAAGACATTTATCGTCACTCTCCAGTCCTGATATATAGTCATCGCGATGTGATGCAGTACAAGTCTATGGCGATTTGCACAAGGCTAAGGCTTTTTGATCTCAAATTCTAAGAATTAAGCAACATAATATTCTAAAATATATAAAATGCAACATAATGTTCAAGCCAATTTACATCAATGAATCTTAGGAAATAATTTGCAACCAAACTGAAGAAGAGATTATTCCAAAATGGAAACCAACCAACATCAAATGAATATATCACAAGAACTTAATCCTTGTTCCATACATTATGCCAATACTAGAATTAAATAAAACATCGTCAATGAAATAAAAAGTATCCAACAACAATCTACTGCATTGTTTTCCATACCTGAAATGGCGAGGATCAATACATGGAGATGTAGCAGTAAGTGGCAGAACCACACACCTAAATCTAACACAAGGTAATCATGCGAAATAAGGCATTCTTACTTACAATGGATCTTTCTACCTTTTTCCTATGTCCATTTCATGCCAATTCATTTACCAAATTTAGCAACAATCCACTATTTCATTTAGGAGCCATTACTATGTTCTTATTCATGCAATCCGTATTTTATTCCGTTCTCATGTAATTCCTCTTAGGGTGATTATTGCAAAATCTGTTTATATTAAATTATAACCATAGGGACAACATAGTATTATGGATTTAAATGAATCATAATCTATTCAAGTGTCTGTGCATGTCCTTGTGAAAAAAGGATTGGAAATATGGTATTAATATTACATAAATGTTGCGTTTTCGTCTCCTACCAAAGATTAGGATTACAAAGATCATAGTCTACTAACGTCGTAATTCCTTCTTTGCAAAACAAGAGTTAGATAGGGACTTGCATAACAATTTTTGTCAGCATGCGACCTATCTAGATGATGGTTAATGTGTTCACCCTATAATTGGACAAGTATTGTTAAAGGAACAGGTATAGTTCCAATTCCATTACAGGATCTGTTCTTTAAGGATAATCTAAGTTAGTGTATTCCATAATTCTATATTCCAAATTGAATCAAGTATGAACAACTATAAAAATAATATAAAGAACATGTGATGAATCCATCTTTATCTTTCATCCATTTTAATTATGGTTTCTAAGTTTCTAACTAAAAGGGGAGGGACGAGAGAGATTCTTTGTTAAGAGTTAGAGATCTAGGAGAGAGAAGTTTGACCATCCACTTTTCGAAGAAATGCTTAAGGACCGTGTCGACGAACTCTTTCGCAAAGCTATAGCCTTCCGTCGTTGTTCTTCCGCAACGATTCGTCTCCTTCGCATGAGCCTCTTCTTCGCTAAGTCTTCCCTTCTTTCTCTTTCTCTCTCAAAATATAGAATAGAATAGAACGGTAGAACAGTAGTGAACGAGTAGGAGGGTCTTTCACATAAGCTTCCAAGGTGGTTACACAAATATAAAGATCTCAATTTCAAACAAACCAACCTTATCCATCTAAATCTAGTACATTGTACCTAATCACAATCCCAACTCGAGACTCCGAGAGAACACACAAAATATATTATGCTAATTTAATAACAAATCCATCCCAAAAAGATACGGTCCAATGAACCAAGGTCTAACTAAACAAGATACATTAAAGCCAAAGAGAATTTCAGGATATCAAATCAGAACCACCAAGATAGTCTAAGATTTATAGAATTCTCCAAGATACTAAAAGATTCTAAAGAACTAAACAAGATTCTAGAACTTCAAAGATATTGAAATATATTCTTAACGGATACTATATCTCAAAGCAGGTCTCACCCAAATGCATCCAACATCCAAAATATTAAGCCTACTCATTAAGCAACCCAAGAAGCCATTAAAATCCATTAGGGACAGGTATACCCAAGTCTAATCCATCATAAACCCAAGTATAATCCAACACAAGGGACAATTATTTCCAAACCAAGGTCTAACTAGCTAAGACCAATCCAATACAAAGGATCAAGCCATAAGTAACCCATTCCAAATCCAATCCAAGGGACTAAGCCTAGTCTTAAACTAAGGTAAGTCCAACTAAGCCACAACCAAAGGGTCAAACCCAATCTACGTCCAAGGTCAAGTTGCAATCAATCAATCAATTCCAAGGGAGCAAACCAGATTGCAACTCTAATCACCAAGACTAGCTAAACCATAATCCGAGCTCAATCTCAAGAGCCAAATAATCAAATCTAAACCAAATCAATATTTATTATTCATCAACCATTGAATCCATCTAAACCCAACAGAACAATTATTGCTAGAAATGAACCGAAACTAACCCCAAAGGAAACCAAAGTTAAGTCCAACAAAGTATAAATCCAATTTAGAATCTGGGACACTACATCTATGATACCGCCATTGAGAAACAACCAATATATTTTTTCTTAACAAATTACCTGATACCCCCTTGTAATAATTTAGCCTGATATAAATGATTAGCTTTGCATGATATCTCAGTCAATCAAGATGCATAGCCGAATGAGTTTGTCTTGTACAGATCAAATTATTTAACTATTGTAAAAATAGAATAAAGGTAAACCCCAACTACTCACACTACACTAATGAAGAACATTGTAGTGATAAATCTGGGGAAGTTTTATGAAATTTTATTAGTCTCTTTTGAAAGTTCCACTTTTTATGAGGGATCGAGCCACTAGAAATCCCGACACGAAACTCCCGTAATTCGTAAAATTAGTAAGGCATGGCATGGCTTTCCCTCAAAACAATCCATTGTGAACTTAGATGGAAATACTAATGTTATGCAGCTCCATAATAATTTTTCTAAAATAATTCGACCCATGGAAACCTCTAGGGATGTGTTTAGCAATTATATAACAAAATTAAAATTAAGGAACTTGCTTCTTTTGGTATCCATAAACCAAGTTTTCGAATAAGAAGTAAATGCTAGACAACCAAATTGTTGAGGCCTTTGATAGGGGAATGGAAGGGCGTGGTTCAAAGCCTAAAAGAAGAGGGATATCAATACCGGTCCTTATCTGAAAATAAAATTTTCAAGTATATATATATTTTAATTTCTATAAACTAGGAGATGGGCACTAGAGTCCACAACAATATGGTAATAATAAATAAATGTTAAAATGATGGTTAAATGATAGATGTTAGTTTTAATATGACACATCACATACACACTGATAGCTGAAACCAATAACCCAAGATACGGCGATTCATATCTCAATTCCACACAAGAGAATTAAAAGAGAAATAACTCTTACTAATAACTCAAATAATAACAATCAACTTGTCTCTACTCATGTATATTTATAAGATAAGATAACTTTAAACATAAGAAAGTGTGCTAAACAAACTAGGAAGAGTAAATACCAAAAATAGTGCATAAGATTCAACCAAAATATTCAAAATCCACACAAAAATAGCCACGGCCGCCTCGAACCAGTATTCCGGTACAAAATTTGAGCATCAATAAGCACCAACTAGAATTCCAAGTGGCCTACCCGGAATTCCAACGAGGTAACCAGAATTCTTGTTCATCATATTTCGAACCACAATTGTCTTACACAAGTAATATTAACAAATATAATCATTATTATATTCCATGAGTTTCCTTGGATATATTTGGATGGGGAGTAGAGCAATTCGATGATTATATTCGATGTCGGTGCCTTCATGTTTTCAACCTTCCAATACCGAAATCGTACACTTGAGGTACTCTCCAAGTGATAGACCTATCTCATAAGATGATGATGTTATACATTTTATCGTATTTGTGTGGAACTTGTGAGAGAGTTGTATCACTTGGAGTGTAACTAAGGTGAACCTGTATCATAATCAATAGTAATGGTGATCTAGTTCGTGTTTGATGATTTTATTTGTCTTTGTGTCAGTGTAGGTCTATTGGAGTTTGAGTCTGCGTGTATTTAATTTAGTTGGGTCATTTAATTGTTTCGCAATGTTACTGCTGCTGCTATTTCCAAACCCAAACCAATCCCAACCTTCCCTCTTCTTATTTACTGCTGCCCAAACATGAAAACCTCCTCTTTTCAAGTTTGCTGCCACCAAAGACAGAAACCGAGCCTCCCCTGTTTGCTGTTGACTCCTATGCCACTTGACATAAATTTGAGCGTTTCCTCCTCGTTGTCAACCAGCCGTCACCCATCCTTTCTTTGGTGCAAAGTGCAAACCCAACACCCCAAACCCTTTCCTCCTGAACCTGGTAGCAATAATCCCTCTTCCTTGCCTCTTTGCAACCACCACAAGCAACTCTAACCCAACTACTCTTCCAGTGAAAGCCCAACCAAGTCAGCCCCTTCTTTTCCTATTTGCACCATCTATAACCATCATCTTCCACAATAGATCAAGACCCATATGTTGGATATTGATTGAATCCTGGATCTTAGAACAAAAGTTCGAAGCAGAGGAACCATTTCCAGGGATCAGATTTGGCTTGTTTTTTATTGCATGGATCTAATTTACAATCCTCTGGTGTAACCATAGCCTTATTCTCGACTCAATTGAAAACTCCAAATATTTTCTAGGAGTGTTTACTAGACTCACAATTATCATTAATATATTGGGGTTATATTTGAAGTAGATTCCATTGAAGGGAATATCATCATTAAACGGTTGCATCTACAAATTAATAATTGTCACACTTCACAATTGTTGTATCTATCTAGGATCTTATCTGGGGTTTTGCATCTGTGTGTTTGATTGTGATCATCGGCGCAGTCCCGTCTAGGGGTTCCCTTCAGTTATTTTCCTGCGTTAAATATCCAAACATGCAACTAGTGAAAATTGGAAAGTCGTCATAATTTCCACTACTTCCCTTTCAAGTTCTAATTTTCCAAACATACCCTGTGGGGAAAAAAATATGGAACGAGCAACAGGTCTAGAAGGATTATTTAAGAGACTACAGAACGTAGAAGACAGAAAGTAAAAGATGGAAATATGTAAGTTTCAACGATGCTATTGGATACTTCTACACAGTGAAAGATTATGGTAGATTTAAATGAAATATGCAAATGTAAAAGCATGATCCTGAACAAACAAGAAAAGGAAAAAAGTTCAATGAGAAAAGGTTGCAGCAAATACCTTTGGTGTACTCAGCTTGCTTTCTTTCCCAACACCACCAATGCAAACTCAGGGGGGAGATTCCAATTATTTAAAATACTAGAGAAGAATATATAGAAGGCCTCTCAGAATCGGTTGGAGGAAGAGAAATATCTACTGAGCTTCCTTTATAAAAGATCGGAGACACTAGTTTGTAGTGATAATCCAATAGATGCAAATCACACTATTTTTTTTAGTTAAATTTGAACAATTGATGTTTGATTCATTTTCTCATTATAGGGAACTTATATCACATACTTCATGTGAACTTGGCGTAAGTCATCTTATGTTCAAACTTTGTCAATTTTTCTTATTCTACATTTTGAGGCATGAAAACTGTAATCATGTTTACCTCCTCTGCGTGCAGTTTTATTGGTGTTTTTGTAAATGTTTGGATCATTAAATCCTATTTTAACATCTGAGAATTTGGTGCGTTCCGCAAAAAGTTGTTTGTTTATTAGTTATAAATTGGAGGATTCATTAGAAAATCCTAGTCACATTAATTAGTATCCTTATCGTAGTTCAGGGAAAGATTCAGTAAGTACCTTATGTCTAACCTTTATGAAAGTCTGTAATTTGGTAAAACCTCCTACTACCTTCATTTCTTTAGGTATTATTATCTATCAATGGAGTCTCATTTGAAGGTGGCTGTGAGAGTCCTTCCATAGTAAAACCAACTATAATCTACCCATGAAGTCTCATCTCAAGATGGCTTTAAGAGTCCTTCAAAGTTAGAGGGCCACAGAGAGAGAAAAGAAATAGGATTTGAAAGTGTAGGAGAAAATAGCAAGAAGAAGGAAGAAGAAGTTAGCATTAAGTTCTAAAGTTTAGACTCCATCGCTTCTTTCAACCTACAATGGTACAACCTATCTGTATAATTATTGAAGGCATCCCTTGTTCATCAAATTTCTTCCCCTCAATCTCAATTGAAAGCCTTCTCCAATTTTCTCTCCACGCATTGGTCTACTCCATTAGACCTGTTCTAACACCCCTCTCAGACTAGAAGGCCTTAAACCACAAACTCATACATCCTGCACAGGACCATGAGTCCATGACAGTTGAACTAGCATAGGCTTTCGTTCTAAATCATCGCCTGATATCTTGTGAGCAGTGGAGCAGCCTGAGAACCTAGGTCTGTAGTATCTGTATCGGAATATGTTTTGGACCCTTCTCATGAGTTATCAGTGGTTTCGGCGGTTTCGGATAGGAGTTCGGAGTTCTTGTTTTAGAAACCAAAGATAGTAAGAAATTATTTTAAAAACAAGAAAAAAAACTTTATATATTTAGGCATAATCTTGTATTATTCGTTGTTTTCTTTAGTTTTGAATCGAATAATATTCGACAATGTTGAATTATTTATCCACAATAGATATTTTTGTTTATTTTACTTGCTTTTAGAGAAAGTAGCCTTATAATTGACACTTTTGAATGAAAAATATTGAGCATATGAAATCTACAGTATACAACTTCAACAAGTGGTAATAATTATATTATGTTGATATGAAACTTTATTGGCACACTCTATCATGTTGATCTACGACACGATCAAATCATTGTCTTGACATATTTTTACCATGATTTTATTTTTCTTTTAGTTTCTATTTACTAAATTGACCGTAAAAGAGAGCCACATTGTCAGTTTTGGACATAGCGGAACTGATACGATACTGCGAACCTTGCTGAGAATATGGGGTCCTGTTGTATTCATAGGAGAGAGTGGTGGTATATATGTCAAAGCCTTTTTGAGCTTACCACAACTCCGTTGTTGGATGACAGGCACCGTCTTTAGTCCACATCAAAGCCCTAAGACTGCAGCTTCCTGCCAATGTCGACAACTCTAGAACTGCCTTAAGTCACCATTGTCGAAAACAATAACAATGCGACAAAGGACCCTTAGCTTCCTAGAGTCTACCTCCACATGTCAACCGGCTCCCAATTTTGGCAACCATAAAACTATCAATATATAAGCTGACACCATCCCAAACATGGCTGCAGCTTGTCCCTGTCAACTACCATAAGGTTGACTTGGTGCCAAGTAGTGACAACTGAATACTGCAGCATGGCCACATTGACAATTGTGTTTTGCAGCCTACATTGACAATTGTGAATTGTCTGATTACATTCTATAATATTGCTGCTGCTTGTTGACAGAATAGCATCATTCTCCTATGGCATGAAAGAAGAAAGCCATGCTGCTATCCTCCTTGAATTAAAAAATTGCTGGAATGACTTTGCTTGAACTTTTGCAGTTAGAATTGGATATTAAGTTTCTAGGCATAGAAGATACCACGGATTGGACAATCTGAACTTCATCTAAAGCATTGCAGTTCCCAACATGATTTATGTCAACCTCCTCTCAGCCTCATGTCAACCCTTATTTTTCTGCAATTTAATTGCAGATCAATGCAACTTCTTATGAAGGTAGGTGCATGAAACATAGGAAAATTTACCTAAGTTGGTTAAGCTCTTATCAACTTGATCTGAGCCTTAAAATTATGTCATTATAAGTTTCTTATTTTGTACGTATGTGATATACTACCTATGTGATATACTACCTATTCTCTTCCTATTTTACCACATCAGTACTTGTTTTTAAGGTAAATTATGATAATTCTCTCTCCCCCAAGGTTTAGAACTCTATAGTTCGTCTCTGCACTATCAATTGTTAACAAAAACCCTTGTAGCATGCTGCCCTGAGCTCATGGGGGTCCGAGGCGAACTCTCGAAATGGACCCCCCATACATAATGTGTAAGAAAAATTAATTAACTAAAATAAAAGTAAACATAACAAAAAAAAATGTTGCTGCCCAGATTTGAACTAAGGACCTCTAACGTGTAAGTCTGACATGATAACCACCACACCACAACTTTTTTGAGTTAAGGGTGGCCCGTAGTACATTCTGATTCTATTCTAGATATGTCCATGTTGGTGTCCCTTTAGTTTTTTGGGCCTTGGGTCGTCGTCCAGCCTGTCTTGGGTCAGTGCTGCCGCTGCCTTGTAGTTATCTTACCAATATTTAATGGCAATCAAGTAGTCCTTTAGCTGTATAAGCCAGGATGGCACCAGTTCCTTGTATGTCAAGGAGAACGACCATAAATATTACAGTATATATTTCCAACCACCTTTTTCCTTCAAGAGTTTGTTCTCTTTTGATGCTGAAGTCGCGGACATGGTGTGATAGAGAGAACATACCTTTATAATAATGGTTCAAAAAAAAAAACAATACTGTTCTGAAATGTATATAATAATTTGGTTGGATTTACTATATTCGAAGCCCAGAAAGGAGAGAGAATATATTTCATTTCCTGGAGCAAAACAGAAGTGAAATCAGGACACAAACAAATTCCTTCATGTGATATAACTACAAGAAAAAATTGCCAAAGTTGCTATGTTTTTAGAGTCTAATGAGATGATTGCTTTCATCTGTGACTGCAGGCGGAGAAACCTCGACTAAACTTCAAAGACAAGTACTCTGAGGCGTACAGAAATTCTCACCCAAAAGCGCCTGTGGTCGTCCCTTGGATGTCTGGTGTCATCAGTGCATAGCCCAATGGCGTCGTTCACATTTTTGCAATGCAATTTTTTCTTTTACATGCTATAATTTTGGCATGACACAGGATGTAACTTGTATGGTTTTTGGTACCAGAAGTTAATATCTTTCGCTCCTTAGAGTGATATATTTTCGAGTCCAATCAAAGTGGAAAACCTTGATATATAATAGTATGTTATGAATCTTTATGGTAAGAATTGCTAGGAAAGTTGATACATTTTTCAGGTTTCAGTTTTAACAAACTATCGACACCATTTATTTCTGGGTGTATTATTTACTTGAATTTGTAAAGATGGACATTGTCAGTTTATGTAATATTTGAGACGTCAACTAAATTTTAGTTGCAAAGGATGCAGATGCAACAACCAAATGCTTGAGCAGTTACGATTGGTTTCATCTTGTGTTGGCTTACTGCAGCTATCGATCTCTATGCTCCAGTCTAGACTCCTTGCTTCATCTAGATGGAACTACATGTTATATTTGAGCAGTCGAACTTGAGTGACCCTTGTGGTTACCGGAAAAAGACATAGATCTTGGCTGGATGGTAGAAAATCAATTGATCGATCCACGGGGACGTATTATTTTTTCTATTTATAAATGGTAGAAATTGGGAGAGCAGTGGGCCCAAAAGGTATGCAATGTAGTGTGCACAAAGTTCAGAGAGTTACGTCGGACATTTAAAAAAAAAAAACCAATGTAAAATATTTGTAGCAACAACATACAAATTCTTGTGGTCATAACTTTTAAACCATGGCATGATCAACTGAGACACCCTGGGACAACGATGATGAGAATGATCATAACAAATTCTTGTAGTCATCCCTTGACAAATTGAAACACACCTAAACCACCATCCTAAAGATTGATAAGAGAATACCAACTTGACAACTCTAATTTTTTTGGATAATCAGTAACTTGTCTCACTTATTCATAATTGTATTAGCTTTATGGCTTATGTTGGTATTATATGGAAGTATAGTTTTCCGTCCATGTGTATTTTAGAATTTATTAACAATGGGTCCCCATAGTTGATTAAGAACTTATATTCATTTTTTGAGTCTCCTTTGATGATTATTATTAATTTAGATTCCTTGACATGATATATATTTACCGCAAAATTTTCAGATTGTCATTTTAATAAGACATTATTTCCACCGTTAAGGGAGATAAAAGGAACATAAATGCATTATTACAGAAAACATTGTGAATTATCATGCCATACTCCCAATTTATCTCACCTCGACTAAAAATTTAGAAAAATTATCCCTTGTAATTTATTTCAAATGAATTACTCGATACATTTAATAATGTTGTAAAAAGTAACTAGGTCACATATACAAACTATGAATGTACATTCTAGAATAGAAGTGTCAAAAGAACTAAATAAATGAACTGGTTTTACATTCAATTATGGAAGACCTAAAGGTTATAATTATTCAGCTCCCCGAAAGAAGAGACTGAATAATATAACACACAATAATGTTCCAGAAGAAGCAGCTCTTGAAGTAGCATCTCTTGTAGAGAAAGTTCATAACGGTCTGAAAGATGTCATGAAAGGTTCAATTTCTCAAAAAAGAAAAGAAAAGAATATCGCTCCGGTCGATGATATGCTTCAGATCCCAAACGAGACTGAGACAGAGGTACTAATACCCAACAACAAAGAAAAATATGTGTTTTGCACATACTCAATAGAAAATTGAAATTGAAATTGAAAAGAATTTATGATGGTTCTCATATGTAGTAGTAGCAAATGAAAATGAAAATGGAGGATGAAAATGAAAATGAGGATAACACTGAACCACGAAAAATTCTTGATTGGCAAAAAAGACAAGATTGGACAAAATAGAAATATGTGATTCAAGCAAAACGTGGAGTATTATGTCCTACAGTACAAACCCCATAAGGAATATACCCAGTTTTATTTTAAATGGGTGTTTGTAAGAAAATAAATAAGTAATTGAGATTCAAGGGTATAAAGCACGGTTAGTCGCTCAAAGATTCTCAGAAAGACTAGGAACATATTTGTCACTCCCAATTTCCAATATACGTATTTGGAGCGTAATTATTTTCTTGCTACCATAGTTGTATGTTGTAGAGAGACTAGACTCATTCTTTGGTTCACTTGGCTCTTGATTTACTTGTTTGGTTTGGTTTTATCATGAGTTGAACCCATGGTTCAAATCTCAAACCCTCCATATATAACCCAACTTCACTCTCTCTCCTCTCATTTTTTTCCCTCTTCCATTCTCTTTCTTAAGTTTTCCTCTCCCCCTCCATAGGCAAGTACAACTTGCAAGAAATGGATAACCCTTTATATTTTTGTTCCATTATGTTCCTTATATGATTTTTCATGCATTTAGAACTTGGTATTTTTGGATTTGGTGGATGGATTAGTGTAGATCTAAGTTTTAAGTTTTAGGGTGTTCTATATGTTCTTGAATGTTCTTGGGTTTTGATCTCTTAAAACTTAATATTTTCAAAAACTTATTGTTCTATGTTGATGAGCACTTGATTTTGAGTAGTTTAAAACTTTACTTTGCTGGATTTGGACTTCGTTTGAGGTTTCTGTGAAAGAAACAAGGTTTGGGTTTCAGAGCTTTTTCGTGGCCAAACTTGCTGGAATGGGACGAAGGAGCTCCATGCGCCCAGCAGATTGCATGCGGCCTGGACTTCTCGCCCAACAGATTTTATATGGCCATCTTGTTGGACGCATGGAATGAATTTCTGCACATGCGTCCCTTAGCCAAATGCTTGAAACTTAAACGAATAAATTTTTTCTAAGTCCCAAAAGATTTGATGCGGCCAAGTGTGCATGTGGCCCAGAGGAGCATGCGGCCTAGTCGACCATGCGGCCAGGAGTTATGCGTCCATCTTCTTCTGGACGCATAACTACTGACTGACTCGGCACGACTTTTCCTACTTTTGTCTTTTCTTCTGTCACTTTTATCACATGTCACATCAGTCACTTTTTTGACTTAACTTGCATTTGTTGTTTGTCGCATTACACGTTTCCTGAAGAGTGGACTTGGCTCTGCTCATGCGGCCTTGACCTTATGCTCCCTTAATCCTATGCGGCCTCGATGTTATGCGGCACCTTGATATGCGCCTATTATTTCTTGCACTCTCTGGACACTTGCTTGGTTTAATGTTGATATTGATTAAACGATTATGATGCTATGACCCAGATGTGACCATGTGCTAAATGACTAAGCACCTGGCATGAGCCTTTAGATATGGCCCTACATGTTACTTGCTGATTATGCTACTTTCCCTAGATTATCTTATTATATGTTGGACAGAATAAAGGGCGTAGTTCAACTCGAGGGAGGGTCTGCAATCCGATCCTTGTTTGGTTTAAGGATTATAGATCTGATCTCGAGGGGGGTCATCGCACTACTCTTATTTTATCTATCGATATAATAAAGTGACAAATTAATGTGACCATTATTTGATTGTCATATCCTGAATACATTGCTACTTGAAAACTTGACCATAACCTTGATACTAGAACTCGTTCATGCCCTGACTATTGTATCCGTGCTGATACACTTGATCGTACCAAGAGTGCTACTTGATATATGATGAGCCGTCGTGCCATATACACTTGCTACGTGATATATGTAATTATTTTCTTGCACGGATCTGGTAGTTGGACAATGACTTTAGCCGTGGCTAGATAGTATTGATTGTTGCATCACACTTGGGTGAATACAGATTTAACTTTAAGTGACAATATGGATTCGTATCAAGAGTGCCCGTACTTAAAGTACGACATTTAGGAAGTAATGTTCATGTGACCACGGCATGAGATTCTAAATCACCTAGGCTTAACTAGGCAACTTAATTTGTAGAGCATTGGGAGGGAACGATATCTCGTGTAAACTCCCTCACCCAAAATTAGGCCTACTTGGCTTAGAAAGAGAAACTAGGGCTAGTTTGAATCCAATTAGAAATAGAACATATATTTGAGTCGTTTTGCTCCCTTACGTAGTCGCAAAGTGTAGCGCCCCGTTCTCCCGATGCGGAGAGCGCGGCTAAGAAACACAAGACGGTATCGTTCGATCGGGATAGATTGAATTAAGAACTCGTCCTCGTTATGGATTTGTTTCTTCGGAATCGATTCCCATATTCAGTGGACTGCGCCCCAAGGATCGGCTTAGCGGCAGAGTCAGGAGGGACCTCTCCGCTGCTATCTTTTATTGCCTCGGTTTTCGATGTCGCTTGTTGCTTTCGTGCTTTGAGTTGGTTTTGGGATTCACTTGTTTTTCTTGAACGGTTTCGATTGTTTTCATTGTTTTCGTTCATTGACTTGCACTTCTATTCCGAGATTGGAAAGAGAGGAAGAAGTATTAATCGAGCTGTTCGTGTGCAGGTGAACGAGCAGTAGGCGGCTTGCGAGCGGAGTCGTGAAGCGCCTCTTTCCTTCTTCTTTCCAAAAATCTAAGTGAGTGGCTACCAACCCGATTAGCTAGCCCTGCTTCCAAGCTTCACTCCTTTGCCCCGATCAAACGATACCAAGTAATAACTAAAAGAAACCAAGATAAAAGAGAATAGACTTGGTACTTATGCTTGTCAATGAAACTTGTGAACGGTTATATCTTTGCATGCTTGTTCGTTCGGAAATGTTCATCAAATGCATAGATACAAGTTTAAACGTATATCCTGATGCATAAATATAACGTAGTTGCAATGTAAAATGAATCATGCAATACCGCTTGTCTTGTACTCACGTAGCCTCCGGGCGAATGCTTGTTAACGTAGCCTCCGGGCGAATGCTTGTCAACGTAGCCTCCGGGCGAATGATTGTTAGTGTGCGATCACGGACAACTTGTGCACAAGGTATAGTTCCTGCGGGCGGCTGCTGGGGCACTGGCACCGTTCCGGCTCCGGACGGAACTAACGTTTAGTCTCACGTACTAGGACAGGGTGGTATGCGGCGCCTAACGTTCTTGCACGTAGCAAACCATCTTCGTCACAGACTAGTGTCCATTATGGCAATCAAGCCAGTGATCATCGTGTATATTTAAACCTGTTGCATACTAACTTGTGTCTTCGTGGCAGGGAAGGCAGGGTAAGTATTGTGCAGGTAATTCAGACGGTCAGGTAAAATCCACCTAACGGTGGCACGTTCATTTCAGTAAATTCAATATGCTGCTTACTTGTAAATGAACTAAGGCAAGATAGAAACCCACAAAAATATGCATGCTTCACTAAACAATGTGTTGATTGGTATAGTCAGGCTAGCTCGCCTTCACCAGCATGTTTCGATATGCTGACCCTCGTTGAAACAGGTTCTCCGCACCAAGGCGAACCGAGCGAGGAGCCGAAGTCGTCTACCCGATCCAGTCCAACTGTTGGCGCATCTTCACCGCGCCCCCTGAAGCATTTGAAGACAGGAGCTGCAACTCTTCATACACAAATGCAGCTCCGTGGCAAAGCCGTCCTCCAGCCTGGAGGTCTTTATCGTTTTGAGTATATAAAAGGATGTAATGTACAGGACTGCTATCTCATTTTGAGTCATCTCTTTTGTAAGCCGTTCGGCATATTAGCTAACTCGTTCAAGAGTTTGTAATAGATGTTCATTATCAATAAAGAGAACTTTTATATGTTTCAAATCTGTGTTTCAATTTATCTGCGTACTCTGAATATGTGCTTGCTATGCAAATCATTAAAGCCTTGTGCGGGCGCAACTCCAGGCCCACACGGCGGTCACGACTCGGGGGACGCCTCGGGGCGTGACACAAAGGAGGAGGATCAAGCTCGTCATTTCCAGGAAGGTCTCATTCTAGAGATCCAGGTGCACTTGGTGTCGCTTCAGTTGAAGATGACTTATACTGGAGTACTGAATGTTGCTCGTATTCAGGAGCAAATTCTGGAGAAGAAAAAGTTGAGACTTGGGGTACAAAAGTGCTAGTTAAGTTTCTGGAGAAATTATTTAGTGGGACGGGCTCACCGCGTTGTAGTAGTGAATCTGTCCAATGGTACAATGGCGCATAGTTTTTTGTAATCCTATCTTAACAATAGTTGGCAATTGTTTGATTAGTTTTTTTTTTTTTTGGCTTTTAATACTACCATGTGTCATTATACCATTTGACGAGCTTACCATTCACTACTGCCACGTGGTGAGCCCGTCCCGCTGAATAATTTCTCTATTAGTGGAGTTCCTACGAGGTTCATCAACTGTTTACTATTTCAGCATCGACATCTTTTCTAGGAGTACCTGCGGCACCTGCAGCATGCTCTTTTTGTGTGGGACTTGGTCATGTTCATAGGGGGGGTCTCTGTATGCGATGTTGAGCGCGCTATTATCAGCTTTCGGCTTGTCCTCAGATTTTTCGTAAGTCGGAGGTTTAGTTCTTGTTGGACGTTTAGGCCATGTTTAGTTCGCGGAATCAGGACATTGGAAAAGAAAAGTCATTCCTTTCCAAGTAAATTAGCAGGAAAGAAAATTGACTCACAAGGGAAAGAAAAATAGGTCTCCAATCATCCCATGGATTCACTTTTCCATCCTCAATTATTCACTTTTCCTTCCAATTTTTCGGACATTTTCAAACACCGGAAAAAAAGATTAATAGGAATTACAATTTTCGAAAGGAAAGAAAAGAACAAAGAGTTAATTTTTTTCCTTTCATTTCCTTACTGCGAACCAAAGGAGGCCTAGCGTATATAAGGATTCGTGTAAGGGGGTAGACTTTTGGGATAATTAAGTAATTTTAATTCTTAAACATAATGATTATGTTTGGAATAAATTTTTGTCTAAAGAAAAAAAAGAAAAAGAAAAAAAAGAATATATATCAGAGGGAGAGAGAGGATTCAGCCAACTCCTCTCTTTTCCTCTCACCGACCCTACTCCCCATCGTCATCCTCCTCCATCCTCTCTTCACTTCCTTCCCCTTCTCCTTGCTCTACTGCTGCGGCTACTGCCGCTGCTACTGCGCTGCTACTGTTGCGGCCGCGCACCCCGCCGCCCGCGGCCGCTGCTCCGGCGCCGCCCACGGCCGCGCACCCCGGCTAGCCGCCGTCCCCCTCGCCGCCGCAGGCCCGCAACCTCCACCACCAGCTTCATCATCATCCTCTTCTTCGTCATCTTCACCAAATCCTTCTCCAATCTTGGATTTTGATTTGGGAAGAAATTGGAAAAGAAAAAAGCTAGGTCATTCAAAAAGCAAGGCAAGCCCTCTTCCTTTTGCTTCAATTTTTGTTAATAATTTCCTTAAATTGATTTCTAATTTTACTTCTCATATAATCAATATAGGTTGTCTAGTTAGATCTTTGTATAATTAATATAGAAATTGATGAAGAATTTATAGTTGTATTGATGTTATGACACAGATATGCATGTCGGAAGTAGTTCGGATCCACAAATACGTACTAGGATACAGTACGGACACGCCGACACACATCAGAATTGGGTTGTGCAATGATTGTGCGGATTATATATATATATATATATATATATATATATATATGTGTGTGTGTGTGTGTGTGTGTGTGTGTGTGTGTGTGTGTGTGTCATAAAATTCATGTATGTTATATGTATGTGTTTAAATTGTATATACATAAGGATGTTTCTTGCTCCTTGTTGAGTCTCGTGAACGTGGTAGTTATATTTAAATAATATTAGATATAGACATATATGTATATTCAAATTATATTTTGAGTTTATAAATATGCGTCGTATCCGCTACAGACTTGAAAGTATATTTAAATATTTTTAATTGGTAATATATATACCTATATATATAAAAACCTATAATAGATATACCATAGTCCATAATTGTTTAGTATTGAGAAACAAGAACCTTGATTCGGATTGAAGTCCTATATCCGTTGTCCAAATCTGAGTTTGAAACTCTATTTGGTACTTTTAGTGTTAACTATAGGGTAATATGGTAAACTATTGCACTACGGACGCTTAGAAAATTTTAGATTAATTATGGATATGGTATTGACCTAAATCTACTCAATTATCCTAAGTTATTATAAACTCTGTACGTATATGGTGAGAGAGATCAATTATATCATTTAAGATAAGAAAATCTAGTATCATAGTTGGTATATTCTTAATCGGAGAATAAGAAGGTGCATCAATTTTGAAATCGGAATAATAGTGTAAAGTGGCTCTAAATTAACTTAAATTTCAGCATATACCTATTTCTAGTACAAACTTCGAGAGTTATACTATACGATTTTACTTAATCATTTAGTACTTGGTATCATTAGTAGTTTATACTATAGTCGGAACCCAAATAATTTTTTTTGGTCTTATTTTGAGTTAATTACTCAAAATTTACTATTATATAAATGTTGGAATGTCATGATAAACCTTGTAAAATTAGAAAAACTTGGACATAGCATATCATAATTCATATCTTAAGTTTTTGGGACCGTATTGGTTCAATCTAGTTAAATATGACATTTTAAATTAAGTGGATATAAAATTCAACAGTTGTAACATCCTTATGCTTATTTTAGATATTAGAAAGACTAAAGCAATATAGGTTGGGTTCCTACATCTTATAAACATACTGATATATATAACCCAAAGTCGAATTTGACTATTTTGAACCCATTCCAATAAAATTCAGCATAGACACTGAGTTCTAGTGTTGTAAGTAAAATCTATAATTATGGATTTGTTTGTTAAAATAAATAGAGTTATAGAACTTCCGGGATTTATCAATAATCCTGGGATCTTGTATATATCTATGTGTTTGTTGATAGTAAATTATTCTAAAATAGAATAGATTAGTACTTAAATATTTTGAATAACGAAAATTTTACAAATATAATACAAGTGTAAATTATTTTGACTCATTTTCGTGTGTTATGGTTACTAGTGAGAAGCGTTAGTCTTGTTATTTAGAAGTGTTAATGAAATTGTGTAATTACTGACTTGTATTGAGTTTTGTATATTTGTATAGCAAATTGTGATCAGTGCAAGTTGCTAAAATAGCTAATTATTAAGGTAACGTTCTGCTTCGTAAGAAAATTTCTATTTGACCCTTGAATTTCAATATACATTCAACTGCGTGTGTTCCGGTGTTGAGTTGTTCCACCGAAGGGGTCGGCGTAACCAGAAAATTCTACGGAGGGTTGCTCCGGGTTTTATATAAATTGTGAAATTTCTGGAGCCGAAATACAGAGGAGATTTTGTCAAAAATTTTAAGAATTTCGGGAGAACCAAAATTTGATATTCGAAGATATTACCGATATTCCTAATCCTAGACTTTAGTTGATATATATAATTTAGCGACGAACCTCCGACAACTTTAATTCAATTTTTATTAGGGGACGATTTACAAGGGTCCAGGATACGTTGGACACAGACACAAAGTCACACAACTGAAATCAAAATGTAGATTCTTGATAGTCTGCTCGTATAAGTTGAAAGAAAATAATATTTTCTGGAATTTGTGTCCTGGTATTTATGATTATCCCGAAATTGAGTCGGGATAAAGACTTTGATACATGCCTCCTAGATTATGAATGAGATGGAAAACCTGTATTCTATTATATCTTGAAAATGCATTTTTGCATATTGATAGTGAACATGATATACAGAGCAGAAACTTAATGCAAGATAATAGAATATGAATTGTTTGTAGGTTTAGGTTAGAAAGCATTGGGCGGGGGAGAACAACTTGAATTCCACCTACGAAATCCTGCAATATAATAACAACAAAAGCTGATCAGTAGTTAAGCTCTTTCGCAAGGCCTTGCGAATTGAGTGTGTGAGGCTTAGCTCACTTACCTGTTTAAGCCCATGAGAGGCAGGGCCGGATTATAATAGCGTGCCACCCAGTCTGAGTTAATTGTACCTGAATATAAACACACCTATTTCGATTTAAAACATCGAATGGGTGAATTAAGAATTTAATTGTTAAGCCCATGAGAGGCAGGGCCGGATTTTAAGCACCGTGCCACCAAGTTACAGCCTGGTCCCTGGTGTACGGGATTGTTGATGGAAAACTAGTTAAAGTGGTTATTCAAAGAGTTATTCTCCAAATTACATTATCATCATTTAGGAAACTTGTCTGTGTTTGTGATTGCGATTGATTGTTGATTTAGCTAGGGTGTACTGCTTGCTAGTCAGCTGTTACGTAAGCTGCTTCGGTGCCGTGATTCATTTTCTTGTCCTTGTTTGGTGTAGGGATGGACTACTGTACTGATGACAAGTTACGGAATTCAGTTGACGAAACAGATATTGATAGATGTTAGATGTTATACGGTAAACTGTTACTCGCTGATGCATTATGCTTAGTAATTATGATTATGACTGTGATTGTGATTATAATGAGTATGACTTATTATGACGTAAGTATAAGGCGAACACCGAGGAATTCACTAGAATAAAATCTAGTCAGGATCGTATTTCAAGTTAACACAATAATCCTTATGAATTATTTAGTTCCTTTATTTTGGAATTCCGAGAATCCTATTTCTTTTCAGATTCTCGATTTATTTTATTTTACTTCCGTCTTTGACTGAGGGCTTGCATGTCGATTGACGACCTAGTATTGGTCACTAGTTTTTGTAGCAATACCAAAGGAAGCTGCTATCAAATATTGAAGAACAGTTGGAGAGTAAGAACGTGATGCTACAATTTCAGGCGATCTACTGCAACCAGATTTGTTCTCATTATTTATTAAAGGAATTATTGTATTATATATATTGGGTAAATAGTTGTAATCCGGTAGAATAGCAAACTTTCTATTTATAGTTTAGAATATTCTGTAATCAACTTTTTATTTAATATATTATGCACCATGTGACCTGTTATAATCCTATCCTAAAATCTTACGGGGGACAATCGCAAATACGGGTACATGTGTATTTGTATGGTGCGTAGCCTGGGGATGATGTTACGTACCCGACTCGTCTTATTCTGGGAAGCGGGACGTGACACGTCTTTAGTGGTGGCCCATGCAGGTCTAGCTTTTGAGAAACATATGTAGGTCCCGAAAGATAAAGAACCTAGGATAGGATGAAGACCAAATTTTGAGGAGACTTATATAGGTTAAGTTATGAAAACCTAAGACATGCTCCTAGGAAAGATCGATATAGAACCTAGAATGGAAAACACCTATAAGTTTATCTATGTTAGACTGTGTTTTATAGATCCTTCATGGATTTTATATAGTGATCCTATATAGTTAAGAATTAAGGGTATATATGTTATTCAGGAAATCAAGGGTAGTATAAGGATAGACATGACCAAAAATTTAGGTTAAGTAATTCAGAGAACATTAGACAAGCATTCTCTTTTGAATTGGTGAAGGATATAGAAAATTCTTTAAGGATCTCAAACTGGGTGTCCTTAGGAAACCTGGAGTTCAGATTTATCTAGAACTACTATATAGTTAGAAAAAAAAGGGATAAAAGTTATGAAGCCAATAGGCCAATGAGAATATAGACTTCTATTTAGATTGGGTGTAATATATATCCTGATGTGAGCGATGAGGTCATCGTGACATATGCGATGATGTCATCGTTTTGATTAATAAATCCTAATTAATACTTAATCAAATTTGGGAAAAATGGTGAGGTTACAGAAGATGTCACTTCGTCGTTTCGATCATGTCACCGGCTCCGATATGCTAGAGTTGTTGGGGATGGTCCGTGGCTTGGTGGAGAGCCAGCACGAGCAGATGAGACTTCTACATGATGGCTTGATAACAGCCTACAGATGGATAGAGCTGCTGCACCAGCACCACTACCCTTGAGGCTGGGGAATGATACTTATTTTCGTAGGCTTAATCCAGTCACGTTTTCTGGTTGATTGATATGGAGAACTTTCTTACGGCTGCCAGAGTTCCAGCTGAGATTATGGTAGCCAGCTACAAGCTTTAGTTGAGAGATATTGCCCGTACTTGGTGGCTTGCAGAGGAGGGTGGGCTAGCAAGGCCGATTGATTAGTTGGAAGATTTCAAAGTTGGGGTCTATAAGAAGTTCTTTCCCGTGACGGTGCGGTTTGAGATGGAGCAGATATATTTATCAGTTTGTGTCGGGGTTATATGCGGCTGAATTCCATATTTGAGTCGTTTTGCTCCTTACGTAGTCGCAAAGGAGGAGGATCAAGCTCATCATTTCTAGGATGGTCTCATTCTAGAGATCCAGGTGAACTTGGTGTCGCTTCAGTTGAAGATGACTTATACTGGAGTACTGAATGCTGCTCGTCTTCGGGAGCAAATTCTGGAGAAGAAAAAGTTGAGACTTGGGGTACAGAAGTGCCAGTTTAAGTTTCTGGAGAAATTATTCAGTGGGACGGGCTGACCACGTTGCAGTAGTGAATCTGTCCAATGGTACAATGACGCATGGTTTTTTGTAATCCTATCTTAACAATATTTGGCAATTGTTTGATTACTTTTTTTTTTTTTTTGCTTTTGATACTACCATGTGTCATTATACCATTTGACGGGCTTACCATTCACCACTGCCACGTGGTGAGCCCGTCCCACTGAATAATTTCTCCAGTTTCTGGTGGAGTTCCTACAAGGTTCACCAACTGTTTACTATTTCAGCATCGACATCTTTTCTAGGAGTACCTGCGGCACCTGCAACATGCTCTTTTTGTGTGGGACTTGGTCATGTTCATAGGGGGGGGGGGGGGTCTCTGTATGCGATGTGGAGCTAGCTATTATCAGCTTTCGGCTTGTCCTCAGATTTTCCGTAAGTCGGAGATTTAGTTCTTGTTGGACGTTTAGGCCATGTTTAGTTCGCGGAATCAGCGCATTGGGAAAGGAAAGTCATTCCTTTCCCAGGAAATGAGCAAGAAAGGAAATTGACTCACAAGGGAAAGAAAAATAGGTCCCCACTCACACATGGATTCAGTTTTCCACCCTCAATTATTCACTTTTTCTTCCAATTTTTCGGACCTTTTAAAACACCGGAAAGAAAAATTAATGGGAATTACAATTTCCGAAAGGAAAGGAAAGGAAAGGAAAGAACAAAGAATTGATTTTCTTTCCTTTCCTTTCCGCGAACCAAAGGAGGCTTAGTGTCTATAAGGATTCCTGTCAAGGGATAGACTTTTGGATTGCAATTAAGTAGTTTGACATAGTTTGAAAGTGACCTGATGGATCTTGTAAGCCATGGATAATTTATATTTTATATGATTTTGATTAGAGATATGGTAAACCATGCATCTATTGTTTATGTTGTAAAAATGGGTCCATTCATGGTAAACTATGTGTGCTTTTAAGTTTTATTACATAATGTATGGATTAAATGAACTTTTAGAGGTATTTAGGGCCCGTTTGGTTCATTGCAATGTAATCGTAATGGAATCGAATGAAAAAAATGCATGTGAAAAAAATTCCTGTTCTTCTTGTGGCCCTCGAGAGTCTTGAGGGTTCTGACAATGTGATTGCCGCAAGTCGTCGATAGTTGGCGTGTAACACTGTGTCAGGCTGATACCATGTTGTGATGATGGATAATGTCACACCCCAAGTATAGAGAAATACCGTGCTGTGGCGGTTGAGGGTCAAAACTGCTCTACATCGGCGGACATTTAGAACACATGATAGTTTCAGTTTATAGTTAAGCATACAAGTAAATTAGGCATAAAAAAATGTATAAGAATTTTTTAAAATCGACTTGTGTAACTTTTCAAAATTATGAAGGTAGTGAATTTATGAAATCAATCTTGGTGGAAGTACAAAAGTTTTGAGCAGTTGAAATGAAGGAGAACAATCAATTATATTTTTGTCAATACTTCAGTAATTAGCTTGATGATAATAAGAGTTATTTGTATTTACCCCTTCAATTGCTAATCATATCTTTAGCATGAAGATTGTCATTTACTCAACTCATTCATAGGGTCGTTTTCTTCTAACTTTGTCCAATGACTAATTCTTACTCTTTGCAGGGCAAGAACACTAGTTATAAGGCCTCATTCCATGCTTCTTGAAGGCGAGAACTCTCTTAGAAAGACACATTATGATGTTCTTGCAGTGAAACAAGATGCGAGCTATGCGGAGATCCGGGCTAGCTACAAAGCTGCCATCCTCAATTCTCATCCGGATAAGCTCAAAGATTCTGAAGAGTTTGGAGACACATTTTTAGTTGTTCAGAAGGCATGGGAGGTTCTTTCCGACTCGAAATCCAGATCAAACTATGACAAAGAATTGCGAGCTTCTGCGCCTGAAGTGGATGTTGTTGCTGATGAAGTAAGATTGGGGGAGATGTCAATGGAGACTGACAGTGGTTTAGAGGAGCTGTCGTATCAGTGCAGGTGCGGTGATCGTTACTCGGTCAGTTCTGAGGAACTTGGAGAGATGGGGTTTTTGTTGTCCAGAAATGGAGGAGTAACTAGTGTAGAGTCTACTGCAGATGTAGCATCATCAGCATGTGTTCTCCTTCCCTGTGGTTCTTGTTCTTTGAGAATCAAGCTGGTGATAGATCTGAATTGTTGAATTCTTGGTTTATACTTCAAACTCTTATTACGTGTGGTATTCATAGCTTATATATATTGGTTTTGTGTTAATGATCTTGTGCTTCTCTAATTGAGGCTGATTGGCAAATTTGTTTGCAATTTTTGAGGTGAAAACTGTGAAATGAAAAACAAGTCTTGGTTAGAGATAGAATTTTTTCATTCCGAGTATTTGTATCTTTCAGGTTAAATTATTGTAATGTTAATCTCAAACGTTTTTTACGCCTTAACTTTCTACTGTTCGATTTTGGTAACACAATTCTATAAATTGTTCTTTTGAAATACATTTTGTCAATTTTGAAACACATCTTGTAATAGAAAAGCTCAATTTAAATACTTGTATTGATAGATATTCTTTTGAAGTGATCCCATTGTGTTTCAAAATTGACGAAATATATTTCAAAAGAATAATTTATAAAATTGGAGTGCCAAAATCAAACAGTGAAAATCTAATGTTCCAAAACGTCTGAATGTTATACTTGAGATGTCATTATGATAATTTATCTTATCTTTCATTATATACAAGTGCATTTTTGTTGGCTAATTTTCTTTTTCACAAAACATTTTGGTTGTCTATCAGATACTTGATAATATCTGTATCTTGAATTTAGCAGACCATGTATGGAGGAGTTCAAGAAATAAGATAGTAATGCATTTTTACATAGTTCACGGTATCGATACGATAGTGTCGATATGTATCGGTTTTGACATGTTTCCGTCTGATACCGACCGTTGTATCGATTGTGGCATTGTCTCGGATCAATACTGGCCGATATCAATACCGGCGAATACCGACTTTGAGGATCTTTTTCTCTGCTAATTTGACAAAGAAAAATTTAACGAAAAATATAGAATAACAAAAAAATAGCATTGATAATGATAAAGTATGTCGATAAGATTCCTCATCCATAAATTATAACCATCATATTTCTGGTAACATTTATCCGTGTTAGTATTATTCTATTATAAAATACATTCATCCGTAGTATTATTCTATTATAAAATATTGTGGTCGTAGACATATAAAACTATCCAGAAACATCATACAATATATTAAATTATATTTAGATGCAATATATGTATGTAATGGTTGTTTTCTGCAATGGCCTATATCTTTCATCTTTTATAATATAATGAGGTTTCAAAACGGCTCAAAAGTGAGCCGTCTAAGCCGTATGTATATCATCAATTAATTATTTTTTTTTTTTAATATTACTTAAAAAAATTATTGAAATTTTTTTAATTTGTTATAAATAACACAACAAGGATTTTAACTCAACCAACCAAGGAGAATACTTCCCATATTAACCAAATGAGTTAGAAGAGATGTTTGTTTATAATTAGATAATATTACGTAGCTAATTATTTTTAAGACTCTTTATGAAAAGTAAAAATATATCCATAATTAATTATAATTAAAATTTCTAGCAAAAAAAAAATTATAATTAAAATATAATCAAATACATAACAAATTCTAATTAAAATATAAAATTAGTTTAAATATAAATATATTTAACTATTTAAATAATTTTATATTAAAAAAATATTTTATTTTACATACGTTACACGTGAATTTATATAGTGTATGTAATGGTTGTTGAAGTCTGCAATTCTTTTTCTCTCGCTTGCTAATAAGTAGAAGAGGTAAATATCTAATAGATAGAGAGATTCAGAATGTGTGTTCGAATAGTGTGTAGTAGCAAATATTAGAAGAATAACTTGAATGGGAAATTCTAATCAACTAAAGCTGGGTTGTAAACGTGGCAATTTACGATTTCAGAATCATAAATCGACCAATCCTTCTAACAGATTCTAAATTTTTTGTTTTTATTATTTTTGTTTTTGAATTCATCGAGAGCCTAGAAATGACTGCAGGCCTGTTAATGAACTTTGGGTGGGCCTAGACGCAATGGGCCGAATGGGATTGGTACGGGCCTCGGGCCTATGTGCTCTATGATGACCCCTTGATCGAACCCCTAATAAAATTGAGCAAAATCAACGTCGCCAGTCACCACCGAGCAATGCTCTCTCAGAAGAAGAAGAAGAAGAGCAATGGCCGGAGCTCCGCCATCCCCTCTCCCGAAGCCCTAATGGCGGACGTCGACGCCGCCATCGCCGCACACGAGTACTCCCTCTCCACTTCCCTCCTCCCCAATTTCTCCTCCTCCTCCTCCTCCTCTCCATCTACCACTTCCAATAACCCCAACAAAAGTACTACCATCACCAGCAGCGGCGGACGCGAGGAAAGCAGCTACGACGTCCGGCTGGCCGACGAGGCCTACAAGTCCGCCTGCGCCGCGCTGGCGGCCGGACGCAGCGACGCGGCGGTCCGCTCCCTGCTCCTGGCCATCTCCAGCTGCCCTCCCGACCGGGGGTCCGCGCTCTCCAAGCTGCGCTCGCTCCTCTCCATCGCCACTTCAAAGGAGCAGCAGCAGCAGAAGTTGAAGGTTGCTCCATCTTGAGATATTGGTACGAGTTCTTGAATCTTGGTTTTATTCTGTTATGTTTCGCTTAATCGTGAATTTTAGGGTTTTATAGCAAGCGCTAAAATCATATCGTGCACAACAACACATTTCAAATTTCGCTAGGACACGCCAAAATATGGGCCGTGTTGTGTCGTATATATGTCTCTGCAGCATAGATAGTTTTTGGCATTTAATCTGCTAGCAAGATTTTGATTTGTGTGTGGTCGTTTAGCGTATTAATGGGATCTGATATTGGAAAGAGGGACACACTTCAAAAGAAATGGTACCGGATCTGCGTCGTGTCTTGTCAGACAAGACATGGACACAACAGAATACATTAGGACACACGAAAAAATTGCGCCAGTGCCGGGATTGTGTCGTGTGGTATGTGTGACCGTTCATGAGGACCATAAAATGATTTGATTCAGTTGTTGTGATGAACTTATGCTTTTCTTTTCATATATACAAAGGGGTTTCTTGATGAATGATTAATTAATAAATGCTTAATCTTTCTAGGGTACAATAAATGCAACAAATGTGTATGTCGCAATTTGCATGTACATGAATACACTACAACCATGATATGGATAACACGAAAACAACATTCATTTTGGCATGTCTAACGTACTTTGGAGTGTCTGTATAGCGTCCGATGTGTGCGGCCAGGACACAACACCTGTTTTGTGATTTTTTCCTTGCTTCCTAGCAAACTTGTGCAATTCAAATCATTTGATGATTACGTTATTTTGCAAATTGATAGTCTTGGCATCTGTCCTTAAAATTACTATGATTTTGCCATCTCATCTTCAGACCATCATAATTTTCTTGTTGAGGAAAAATAAACTTGTTGCCTTTCTTTTCATTTCCTTCCCTAAAGCAAGAAGTTTACATACCTTTCAAAGACCTCCTCCTTTAATTAGACTGCTTAATAACTTTATACTAAAACTCAGAAAGTTCATTACCTCTCATGATGGGATTTTGAGTTAACCTTCTTCTGTTACACATAAATGAAATCTCTTCTTCCTTGAATACATTAATCTTCTCTTTATTGTTCACGAGCGTTGTGAATCAACCTTCTTAGTTTATGCACAAATCAAATCCCCCTGGCTGGAATATCTTAATCTTTTTTATTTACCATCAATGAGTTGTATGCCTTTAGGAAAACCCTACCTCTTGCACATTATGAAAAATGTATAATTTGTTAACTAAATGTGCATTGCAACATCATAAAAAAGTCTGAATTTACCTACTCTCAACTTTTGCCTTTTTCATTGTTCTTTTTCTTTCCATAAATCTAGTGTTAGGATACATTAAGCATGCCAAAGAGTAGATAGGTTCTGAAAGCTGCTTTGCTCCCTTATCCATTCATTTTATTCATACTTAGTCCATGTTGTGTGCATCCTCTAATTCCACTATGGGGCATTAACAAACCAAAGTCGAGCTTTTTGAGCCCGAGAGTACGTACTTGAGTCTAAGAATAGGCTTGTTAGATAAAAGAGCCCAACCAAAACCTTAGAAGTACCCGACTCGTAAACTCGCGAACCGACTCATTTTTTATTTATATACTTATATAAAATAAATATCTTACACTAATAGACTTTTCTAATTTGGTATGAAGTTCATTTAAACACTTTCAGTTTGATATGCTTAGTGAGCTATGCTTTTGGTTTGGGACAAAGCTCACGAGTTTATAAGCAAGCTCATTTCAAGCTTAACTCGTCTATAACTCAAGTTCATCAACATTTCGAGTTTAAAAGAGCGACATGCTCGCAAATATTTTCGAGAGCCGAGCTTGAGCCTAATCTTAGGCTCGTTTGAAAGCTTGAGCTCAATTTTTCTCTTAGACAGACGAGCTCGAGCAGGGGGTGCTCGCTCAAAGTTCGGCTCGTTAACACCCCTAATTCCACTGACATAGGCAAGGGACGCGCGAAACATAGACAAATATTTAACACCCACACGTGTGCGCACACACACATGCGCAAGGTCAAATCCTAAACTCACCCCAATTGCAATCAACTTCCAACCTAACCATATATGATTATTATTAGGTCCAACTATGTTGCCTTGACTTGAGTCTAATGTTATTATATAGATGGATCAACTTGGTCGATATGGTGTATAGTAAGTTCTATACATGCTCAACCATATATGTCCCAGGCATCTTGGATGCAGCAAGACAATACTTTCTTATATAGAGAGAGCTCTGTCCCAAAAATTTCTTGGTAGCAGTTGTTTTTGGAAATTCCAGTAGGAGTTTGGTTTCAATATTTTAAAAGTAATCATATACCTATCCTATGTAAATGTATTATACTTGTCATAGATAATAACACTATTGGTTAGATTTCGGCAGACTATATGTAATTTGTCCATTCTTTGTTGAAATTTCATTACTTAAGACAAATAATAATTTACTAGTTATGATAAATCTTGAATTGTGTTAAGCTGTATAGGATCAATAATAAATACAAAACTAGAGAAAATTGTATATGCATGACTTTCTTTCATGTATACCATTTTATTAGGCATTATATGACTCCCTGTGCATCTCATCTAGAAGGAACTCTTGATAAGAGAGAAAAGTTCTAAATTCATATAACCTAGTTAATAAATTACTAGTTAGGATAAACCTTAGGTTTTATAACTTTTATTAACCTCAAATCCAGTTGAGATGGGTACCACTTGCCTTGCTTGTTCTCTTCTTCCTCTATGGTTGTTGTCAATGGATATTGACATCGATGTTGATGAAATTTGTTTTAGTCGTTGTTGTAAGGCACTTATACTGTTACATCCGCTCCGTGTCGAGAAAACCACTTTGTGTCACTACTGCCACGGCCTCCCTGCCATTGCCCTTTGCCTAAGAAGCACAAACACTCCAAAATTTGTCATTTTCGTATCATGTCAGACACACGTATTGAATACACCACAAACACTCCGAACTACACTGAACACACCAAAATAGGTGCCGAATCCGTGTCACCCTCTTTAAAACGTGTCGTGTCGAATCTATATCCGTGCAACATAACCTTCATGTACTTGTTGGTCCGCTTTATCTCATCTTCCTCTTAGTTGAAAATCATTGGCTTCTCCGTCCTATTTACGCTTTATTTCTCCCTCTCTTGTTTTCTCCCTCTTTTCAGTAAAATGCGTACAAAAAATAATATTGGAGGTCAATAGAGGAAAAACTAGAAAGAGGGTAAATACGAAAAAAGAGATCTATAGAAAATGAAAACCAAAGCATTCCTTTTTGTGGAAAAATAGTTGCTTGAGTTGTTCAAAACTTTGGTAATGCTATATGCTATCACGAAGATGTTGAATGTCATCGTTAGAGATGTTGGAAGCTGATGGAAAAAACTGGAAAGGAGACAATCATGCACAAGAGTCCTCTTGAAGTAGGAAGATGTTGGAAGCAAAGAAGTTGAGTTTCATATATGGATATTCATGTCAAGTTTGAGAATCGTCGGGTTGGGTTATAAAGCAACTAATTTCTAAATCATATAAAAGTCGGTCTAACCATTTAGATTTAGATTTAGATTAGCATTTTATATTTTGTATTGGATGCTACATCGTATTATATTATACGGCTTGGAAATTGTACTATAAAAAATATATCCTTTTTATCGTTTAATAAATGGTGTCATTTATAAATTGCATCATTATATCAGAAATCTATGTTTCCTTATCATAATATAGTTACAATAGAAGTATATAATATAATAATCCGACATGAAAAGATTCAGAACTAGAAGAAAGAAAGTAAAGGATTTTGTTGTCGTTTCTCATGATATATATATATATATATATATATATATATATATATATATATATATATATATATAATATCATGACCGTCAAACGAGTGCCATGACGAAGACGATCGTCCTTTTGACGACCACCCGAATCATCTGCAAAAGTTATCTATCCGGTGTGGGTGGGGGAGCCAGGTCAATGTCCCTACGATGCCTGAGATAGGGCTTCGAGAGGAAATGAAAGTAGATGCTAACTAGAGTTGGAAGAGCATACTTTTGCCATTCATTTGAGGGGTATTATAGTCATGGGTGACTTGGGGGCCCATGACTAATCGGCCCCTAGGCTTGAATTGTTACTAACTTAGTTATTTGTGCCTTGTAGGCTCTTCTTTGTGGACTTTTTCACTTCTCATTGGAAGCCCCCACGTACTCGGCCTCACCTTTTAGGTTTGGCCCATAGACGTTCTTGTGAGGTTCCATATAATTGTAATGTTCATAGAAACATGCAGCCTGCCTTTGAGATGGACTCCGTCTTTCCACCACGGTATAGCAGGGTTTGATAGGTGCTGATGCCCTAGGTAGCTGGGGTTGGAGTTCAAGTATAGAGACCTATGGGTACGGCTAGTTGCTCCGACACTGAGATTTCTGCTGCATCAAAAGAGTGATCCAAGTAAGTGGAGAGCATACCTCGAGATACAACGCAGGAACGATCCATAATCATGGACACGAATGAAGGCTTAAAGCGACTTAAAGAGCGAACCACTCCGAAACTACTTTAGTGTAGTGTCCCAAATCCAGGTAGAACTAATGCTGGGTAGACTTTCTTTTGAATTCCTTTATGGCTAGTTTTGATTTAATTTGATGATTTTTTTGATGATTCAATATATTTGAATAAAGTTTGGTGTTGGCAATAACTTTGGTTATTCGATTGTTTTGAACTCAAATGAACTATCGCTTGACTAGACTGTCTTTTGGAATAAGTTGGAATAATCGTCTGTATGTTAAGTTGATTGGCTTAGAATTCGGTTTGTTTAAGTTGGTTGGATTAAACTTTAGTCTAGACACCTTGGATTAGACTTAGCCTTTTGATTAATTGGATTATAGATTATGAGACGTCAGAATGCTGGATGGTGACTTATCTAATGACTTTTGATAAGTTGGCTTAGAAGATTATTAAAGTCGGATTAGTAGATATAAAAAGTTGCCCTAATAGCTATGAAAAGTTGGATGCTTATGAAAGTTAGTTTGCTGACTTGTGAAAAGCTAGCATAATGCTTAAGGAAATCTTATTAAAATCTTTAGAAAATCTTTGGATAATTTTGAATTTTTTTGGGATATTAGAATATTTTTGAAGATTTGATATTATATAATATCTTAATGGTTATATCTTGGTGGTTACTAATACTAGTAAATGCACGTGCGTTCCACGTAAAATATTTTTTTCTAATATTGTTGAAAATAGTTTAAATATTTGTAAATTAAGATTTGTTTTATATATATATATATATATATATATATATATATATATATTGAAAAATTAGATTTACAAAATTTATTCATATTATTGAAAATTTTAATAAAAATTTAAATTATATTAAAATAGTTTAAATTTGATTTGAATATATTTAAATTAAAATTTGTTATATATATATATATATATATATATATATATATATATATATATATATATATATATTTGTTTGTGTGTGTGTGTATTTGTAAAACTACGGATATATGTTCAGATATAAAAAATTAGTTTAAATCTATTTTGAATATTGAATATATTTTTATTTGGATTTGTTATATATATCTTTATATACATTTGAATATATATTTAGTTAATTATAATAATTTTAAAATGTTTCTACGTAAGGGAAATGCGTACATGGGTAGTTAGAAGTTTTTTAGATTTTTTTAATTATTAATTACGTGAGGATTAATAATTATTAATTACGTGAAGAAAAGAGTGGGTTACGGATGATGAGAAAAATAGTAGGTTACCGATGATGAGAAGGAAGTTGGTTTTAGATTTTTTTAATCTCTCGTTAGTTATTTTTTGTTAATAAATTGGTTGAGTATTTATTAACGGTTTGGATGGATAAGATGGAAGTTGGTTTAAGGTTTTATTTATCTCTCTTAAGTAATTTTTTCAAAATTTAATTAGTTGAGTATTTACTTACGGCTTAGACGGATCACTTTTGAGCCGTCTAGAAGTCGCTTTATATTATTGAAGATTTTGACGATCAAGATAATATCTTAGTTGGTTAGTTGGTTGGATGAATGATATTTAATATCTTTCGGTCAAATATCTTAACCAATTATGTTGAGATTTTTCTATCAGTTGGTTGGATTAGATATACGATTAATGTTGGTTGGATTAGATGTTTCTTCTCGGCTGATTTAGATTTTCCTTGGAATTAAGGCTTAGGTTCGTTGAACCAAATCTTTTAAGATTGGTTGGTTATTAAAAGATAAGTCGGTTGGAACATTCTCTCTTTAGATACTCTTTTAAGTTAGCATTATGGCTACATTTGATGAATCAGTTGGATGTATATTGTTGATTTTTTTTAGATGAGACGGTGGTACGTGAAGGAAGATCGTGCAAAGCGATGAAGCGCTACGAACAAAAACGTGACGAGGAAAACTTTCGGCACGAGCTATCGACGAAATGAGTAGACATTTCGTCAAACTGCGAGTAGACAACTTTTCTTTCTTGAATCTTTCATTCAGTGTAGTCAAAAGCGCACCTAAGCTCCTAGGCGTAGGGACAACGCCTCATTGTAGCCAAGGCGATACGCGTTTCGTAAGGCGCGCCTTAGGTGCGCCTTTTCCTGAGGCGCGGGATGGTTAAGGCGAGCCTAGGCGCGCCTGGGGAATATTCAGAAAAAAAAGAGTTTATATACTTTTTTTTTACTGTTTCTTTAATACTTTATTTTGTATATTGTTTTTTTTTTCTATTTTCTTATATTGTTTTGTATAATGTTATTTTTATACTCTTTTTTCTTGCTTTTTCTGTTTTCTTACACTGTTTTGTATAATGTTATTTTTATACTGTTTTTTCTGTTTTTTTTTTCTTTCTGTTTTCTTATACTGTTTTGTATAATATTATTTGTATACTGTTTTTTATTTACTTTTTTACTGTTTTGTATAATGTTTATTTTGTATACTGTTTTTTAATAGCATTTTCATCTTTTGATGAAATCAAAGTCCTATTAATTTGAATTATCCTTACAAAGCACTTGAAAAATATCTTAAAACTTCAATTCAAAGGTATATATATATATATATATATATATATATATATATATATTCATCGCTCGGGTGCGCGCCTTAAGTGCGCCTTGCGCCTCGGGCAATATAGACACTTTGCGCCTCGAGTGCGCCTTGCGTCTTTGACTAACTTGCTTTCATCAAATAAAAAGATAGAAGATGATATGAATTCGTGTTCTTCATGTTCTTTGCTTCATTTAGAAAGATAGTTACTTTATTTTTGAATAACATTAGAAATACGAAATTTGTGATTTATAGATCTTTGTCTGCTTGATTTATAGTTCTAAGAAATTAGAATAACAGAAAGACAAAATTCACTTAGAATATAAATATGGAACTTATAAAGAAGAATGAATTTATGCTTCCTTTCTATAAAGGATATAGAAAGGGAATTAATATGAAATTTGTATGCCCCTAAAAGGCCCCAAGGCAATGATGATAACTATTCACTAAGAAGAATATAGAAATGGACTGTTGTGTACTTGATTGAATAGTATACTCTAAATAATTTATAGATGTTTAATACTCCTTGGTAACTTCTAGTTTGATCAGTATGTGATGTGTAACTGAGCTTTAATATTGTTAATATATAAAATGAGGTTTGGTAACGTGTTGATATGATTGATATGATGTATTGTTTTGAAGAGAGGCTCTAAGATATGGAAAGACGATTTTGCCTTACAAAGATAGAAGGACTGTTTTGACCGTAGATAGAACATCAGCTTTGCCTTACAAAGATATAAAAATCGCTCGGTAGTACAAATATATTCATATTGCATTTTGTTACATCATTTACTTGATAATATATTATCAATAGATTGCGTAATCATGCATCAGTAATGGTCCAATGGACAACTTGTGCACAAGGAAATCTCTTGAGCGATGACCGGGGCACTAGATTCGTATCGGCCTAGTGGAGATTACAGTGACGCTCTGGTGGTGACCCTATGAGAGCAAAAGAGCATTTGCGACTGTTCTAAGAGATACTCATGGCTCCATGTAGTTAGGGTGTATACTAACGGAACTTGTTTTGCAAGCTCTTAACTATTTTTGGTTGTAGGGATGGATCGTGAGGCTTATAGATATGATATCTAATATTTGTGTTGCAGAGACGGACAAATCACGAAATCCTATTAATATGAATATCGTTATTCTAATAATTTGTTTTACCAGATGAAATTCAATGCTTAATCTAAGTTATTTATATTGCTTATATGTTCTTTTGTCCCAGCTGTATTATGTCTCTAAATCATCAAAAAGAAAGAGGAAACGTATTGAAATATATATTTGATAAATAAAGATGAATGCTTAAGATTATGGATGGTTGTTAATGGAATGTTCCTATTGGTTTTCAAGATAAGACCACGGAATATTACTTTGAAAGGTTAAGTATTGAAATAAAATGGAAGTATCCTAAAGATAGAAATATCACAATTATTAAAAAAAGAATGTTTGCTTCATATGAATAACTTTGTGTTTGCTTTTAGGTGGGGGCAGTTTCGTCACTCATCAGTACATCACTCAATGCAGTGACCCTCACAGTTCAGGTATGGAAACAAACCGGGAGCTTGAGATGATAATGTTCTCTTGGAAATTATATTTTTCTGTATAAGGTGTTTTTTTTATAACTTTGAGTGTAATGTATGGAACAGTAATATTGTTTGTAATCCTTTGAGATTTTCATTATCTTATTCTTTGGATAGCTTGAATATTCTGTTGCAAGTAATTTTCTTTCGGTTGTCTTTATTCCTAAGCCGTCACTCATATTAGAAGCAAATTCCGAGAAAGACGAGTTAGGGGAATACATAGCTGCTCACGCTGATACTCCCTCTCTTGATAATGTAATTCCAGTAGACAAAATACCTTATCTTTGAATTACTTTGATGTTGCACATCTAACTACAATGTACTATTTAGAACACTGTACAGGCTTACAACTACATATGCAAATGACCACTACCTCTGCCGTAAATCGGATACATCCAAGTCAAAACGCCTACTTTATAGTTCCGGCTACGAGGAGGGGCGACAAACCCATCATCTTCGGAAGGGTCGAACGCCCTCGAGATCTTCCCATATAAGAGCCTGAACCTGACGACAGTAAAATGCAGATATACCGTTACAGTCTGCAAGCCAAGCATATCATCCAGAACATGGGCTGTGACTTGAAAAGCGACATGTTTGAATTATGGCAAAGGACGGCGTCAGCCTTTGCGCCTCCTTGTCCCTGTGGAAAAATCTGAGGCCTACTACCAGCAAACTCGTCATGGCTTGGGGTATGTCTCACCGCCAACAACTCCCGAAGGATCAGAAGAGGAAGATGAATTGCATTCTCATTCATCCGAATCCTCAGCATGGGACTCCGATTTAAGTATCGGAGATATATTCAAACAAACGTTGACTAGCTACATAGTGTCCGTTCACTCAGAGGAAGATGACGAACAAGTACCTGAACTCTTCGAAGTAGAGCCATAGGCCCAACGCCTTGACTCACAATGAGAATTGCGTTTTGAACAATGAGAACCTCCCACTGAAGACGAAGTCATACAAGTAGACCTGGACGATGAATCCTCCCCTAAGCCTATCTTCATCAACAAAAGTCTGTCCAGCGAAGATCGCAAATCCCTGATTCAACTTATAAGGGAATATATCGATGTTTTCGCCTGGAGCTATGAAGATATGCCAGGACTAGACCCCCAGATCGCAGTACATAAACTCAACATTTTGTCAAATGCTAGGTCAGTAAAACAACATCGCTTCCGTCCGGACATCATGAAGGCCATCGAAGCTGAAGTGAACAAGCTAATAGCTAGCGGCTTCATCCGCGAGGAGCAACATCCGGACTGGGTAGCCAACATCGTGTTTGTCGCCAAGAAGAACGACAAGATCCGAATATGCATAGACTTTCGAGATTTAAACGCGCGTGCCCAAAGGACGAGTTTCCTCTTCCGATCACAGACATAATGATCGACAACATCTGCGGCTTTGAGCGTAAGTCTTTCATGGACAAGTTCGCAGGCTATAACCAAATCAAGATATTTCCAAACGACGAGAGACATACGTCATTTCGAACGTCGATAGGGGTATATTGCTACACAGTCATGCCCTTCGGTCTGAAGAATGCAGCTGCGACATACCAGCGAGTTATGAGCAACATCTTCCGCGAACATCTGCGCAAGATAGTCGAGTGTTATGTTAATGACATCGCCGTCAAAAGTCGCTTCCGAGACGACCATATCCACGATCTGAAGGCAGTCTTCGATTTGATGCGTGCGCACCAACTTAAGATGAACCCAACTAAATCTTTCCTGGGAGTCTCCAGAAGCAAGTTTTAGGCTTCATCATAACATCAAAGGGCATCCACATGGACCCCGACAAGACCAAAGCAATCCTTGAAATGCAGCCACCGAAGAATCTCAGAGAACTTTGCGACATTCAAGGAAGATTGGCATACATTAGAAGATTCATAGCAAATCTCTTTGGGCGCTGCCAACCGTTTACTCAACTCATGAAGAAGGGAGTATCCTTCATCTGGACGGAGGAATGTCAACGGGCCTTCGATGATATCAAGAAGTACCTCTCAAATCCCCCGGTGCTGGTAGCTCCGGTCGTAGGAAAACCATTCATGCTTTATGTACGTGCGATGGACCACTCTCTCGATGCTCTACTAGCCCAGAAAAGCGACACAGGCCACGAGCATGTCATATATTATCTTAGTCGAATGATGGTCGACGTGGAGCATAGGTACAACCCCGTTGAGAAGGAGTGCCTCGCTCTGGTCTTTGCTATTCAGAAGACTCGGCATTACGTGGTCGGACAAACGATTCATGTAGTCTCACGGGTTAATCCTCTTAGAGTCCTTATGACTAAGCCTGGGGCGCTGAATTCTCGCCTGGCTACGTGGGCAATACTGTTATCTCCATGCGACATGGTGTTTGTCCCGCATAAGGCAGTTAAAGGCCAGGCATTGGCCGACTTCCTGGCAGCTCATCCGGTGCCAGAAATCTCAAAACTTTACGACGAAATCCCAGACGAAGTACATGACTCCAACATCACATCAGCAGAAGCTGTTTGGTGAATGTTCTTAGACGCCGCTTCGAGAACGGGACCCAAAGGTGATATCATCGCATGTGTCAGAATAGTGCTAATCTCTCCCGACGATCTGGTTATCCATCGCGCTTACTCACTCACGGAGCCTTGTTCCAATAACGTAGCAGAGTATAACGCCCTCGTCATTGGTCTCCAACTCGCCAAGCAAGTAGGAGTGGACTACTTGGAGGCCTACAGTGACTCCAAGATGATAGTCAGTCAGGTCCGGGGTGAATACTAAGTCCGGCATGAGGACTTGATTCCCTACCATCAGGCCGCACTCAGCTTAATCTCCACCTTCGAAGGGTTCTTCATAGAGCATGTGCCCCGGCTACAAAACATTAAGGTCGATGCCCCGGCTGGTCTTGCAGCCTCACTAGCGGTTCCCATAGGAACACATCTATTAATCACGGTTGTTGCTCAAGAATTGGTCTGCCCGAAGAACAACCTTAGCACGTGTCTGAGCTATTCGGTAGAGACAGCCATCAAAACCAAAGACTGGAGACTCCATTTCATAGACTTCGCAGTCTATGGAATTCTTTCCGAAGACTCGAAGGAAGCCACTTCCATCAGACGACGCTCCCTCCGGTTCTACTACAATAGGGCTACCAAAATGTTGTATCGTCGTTCATATGATGGGCTTCTGTTACGATGCTTATTGGATGTAGAAGCCAAGCAGGCTCTTTGTGAAGCCCACAACGGCGTTTGCGATGCTCACAAACCCGGTCCTAAGGTACAGGATCGCCTCCGGCGTATGGTCTATTATTGGTCGACAATGGTAGTGGATGTTGTCAATTATGCTCGAAAATACAAGATGTGTCAGATCCACGCAGACTTCATCCACCAGCCCTCAGAATTCCTGCACCCAGATATAACATCTTGGCCGTTTGAAGCATGGGGAATTGACATCATTGGACCAATCACTCCGCCTTCGTCTAAGGGGCACCGGTTCATCCTGGCTATCACCGACTACTTCTCAAAATGGGCGGAAGCCGTTCCACTCGCTGAAGTAAAGACATCAAACGTGATCAGTTTCGTCAAACATTACGTTATCTATCGCTTTGGATTACCTCGGAGAATTATCTACGGCAATGATCCACAGTTTGCAAGCCACGCTTTCTACCGATTTTGCGACAAAAACCGAATCCAAAATGTCGCTTCGACCGCTTACAACCCAACAGCAAATGGGTTAGCGGAGTCGTTCAACACGACAATCATTAAGCTACTAAAGAAATTCGTGTCTTCTAACAAGCGCGACTGGAATGAGAAGCTAGGTGAATGTTTCTGGGCCTACCGAACAACGGTCCGGATACCAACCGGCATCACGCCGTTCTCCCTAGTCTACGGGAGTGAGGTCGTCCTCCCTCTAGAGGTCCAAATTCTCTCACTCCGGGTGGCCCTTTCCAACAAGTTGACAGATGACGACAACCACCGTCAACGGCTACAAGAATTCTGAGCACTTGACGAAAAATGTCTATTAGCTCAACATCGCATTGAGCTGTATCAAGCACGTCTCTCCGGAGTCCTCAACAAACGGATCAAGGAGAGGACATTCCAAGTGGGTGACCTCGTCCTCACAGTAAGAAGGCCTATGGTTATGACGCACAAGACAACCAAAAAATTTCAGGCCAAATGGGAATGCCCTGTCATTGTGGAAACGGTCTACTCCAACGACATTTACCGACTTGCGAAAGCTAATGGAGACTTGCTTATGATGCCTATCAATGGCAAGTTCCTCAAGAAATGCTATGTCTAAACTAGAATAGTATCATAATTTTTGTATGTCCATATTACCTCTGAGCAAACTTTTTAGTTTTGACTATCGATCGTCACATCCATTATATCTCTGATATCGACCGTCATCTAAACTTATCATCCATACTTAACCCCAAGTACGCCAGCGGTGATAAGACCAGAGCCTATCATGTCCATATCACCTCTGATAGGGTTTCGTTTCGAACTTATTATTCGCACCCAAGTGCGCAATGAATAATAAGGTTCACCAAAATCCCTCAGTGGGATGTCCTTAATAAACTACGATATCGTGCTACGTTCATATTACCTCTAGTAAAATATCCAAGTTTACACAATTGCAACAAAAAAATGGAAGCTTTTATTTCTTTTGCATAAAGGAAATGGAAAACAAACTACACTGAGAAACACAAGAAAAGTCAGGAATTAGAAGACAGTTAGAACCACCAGGATAGCATGCGCACCAAAAGACAACTGGGGCATGTAATAGCATACATGCGGCCGAGTCATGTGAGGCGCATATGACCACATACATGCGGTCAAGTCATGTCAGGTGCATGTCAGGACATCCATGCGGCCAAGTCATGTGAGGCGCATGTTAGGACATCCATGCGGCCGAGTGAGACGCATGCGATGCCATCCATGAGGCTAAATCAAGACCGGCGCATGCGGCCCAAGAAAGACCCGCGCATAAAGCATGTGGCAGGGTCAGGTGGAAAAGTTCGCACATGTTCTAATCCATGCGGCGGACTGTGTGCAAAGGGTTCGTGCGTCCAGATTTCATCTTTCCCAAAATTCCTTACCCTTAATGGACACTTGAACGTCCGGGTGGAAAGTCGGGACCTCATCCTTGGCCTTAGATGAAGAAGCAGGGCGCTTTCCCTTGTCATCAGTTTTCTTGGCCTTTAGACTAAGAAGAAGTTTTAGGAGCCATGACAGATGGTCAGAGAAGAGAATCGGAAGCAGAGAAGATGTCGGAGACAAAGGGGAAGGAGGAACTCAGCATAACAAAAAGATCCCTCTCTTCCCCCAAAATTCCTATTTATAGGCCACTAAAGAGATAATGGCAACTCTTCGATTTTCGCGTCCTGCTGACATCTAATGACAGCGGCGGACGGTTGGATTCTCGATGCAGCTCTATCCTTTGCAGCCGTCAGTTTGGGATTCGTATGAAGAGACGGGTCAGAATCTTAGGAGATCCGCTTCAAAATCGAAGCAAATCAAAAAATATTTAATGGAGATAACAGTCTGTAAACGCTTGCCCATGCGGCCCAACATCCATGCGGCCCAAGTGCTCCCCGTCCATGCTTCTTATTCAAAGTATTTCAAACTTGTCAGTTTGAAAACTTTGAAGGGAGTCTTGTAGAAGCATGAAAAATATGGATTCGTGCGTCCAACAACCATGCGTCCCATAATCAGCTCAAAAGAAATCGGACCGCAGAGTAACCATGCAGCCCATAAAGACAACATCCATGCGTCCCAGGCTGTCAAAAGAAACGTTGGCCGCATATGAATCTGACGTGGCATCCTGGCAACGAGATCCCGTCTGATACAGAATCCTGACAGAAAGTCGTTTTACACGCCTCGGAAAACGTGAGCACACTAAAAACGATAGAAGCTCTCGTTAGCCTAATGATGACTCCTGACAAGCGTGCATCGTCACGTGAACGACGCCATGCGTCTCTGACCACATGCGTCCCAAACTATGCACCCCAAGCGTCTCTTGCCCACATGCGTCCCAGTCTCCATGCGCCCCATGCGTCTCTGACCACATGCGTCCCAGATTCCATGAATGTGGCAGTGCTCCCTGAGACGAAATCTTTCTGTTACAAACTGAAGTGATTAACTCCAACTAAGTGCGAGCCACGTGTCACGCTGACCAAGTCATGCACACAAAAGACGAGAACCGCCCAGATCTTCAGCAACAACAAATCGCAACAAACGTCCATGTGGCAGCTCGGCCTGGACTCGCTCTCACGGTTGGAACTGTATCCTGTTTGGGATGTCCACGTGGCAACTCCCAACATCCATGCGCCTATGGTATATGTGCGCGCATGGTCACATAACGCCATGGCTATAAATATCAGGGTGGTATACCCACACAGAAGTAGGGCACAGGGGCAGACATACAGCCAAGAGAGAAGAAGCATTTTCTTCTCTAGTCAGATCGTCAACGGAGTAAATAAGCAACTGCAGCGCTCGATCTTCATCGTCCTACTTTCCAGAATCAAAAACTTGTACTTAGATTGTCTGTTTAGGATTTCTTTGTACTCTTTTTCGTGAATTAAATACAAAAGTTTTTTCAAACTTGTTTAATGGTGAACAATATTTTTTCTAATATTAGGTTTGAAAAAATATCTCAGATTTCAAAAGTTATCAAATTATTTTTTTAAACTTTTCTCTTAGATTAGTTTGAAATTAGATATGAAAAAATATCTAATATTTGAAAAAATAAACTAAAAGATAAAAATTAGTAACAATTTGAAATTGTATCTAACGAGTTAAATTCACGTAGGATGAGAATATAAAAACGATAAAAGATAAAGATAAGCAACTAATACATCTTAAAAAATCTTGGAATACGCAAATATAGCTGGTTACTAGAAATTTGTCAATCGCGTGATGATAAATATATTTATATGTTGGCGCTAGTGGAGTTGGCGTCCCGCTCTTTTTTTTTTAATTTTCTCACATGAGACACCAACCCTAATGGCGTCCCACTCATTTTTTATACATGGAGCCACTGTAGTTGGTGCTCCACCATAGGACGCCATTTTTAGTGGCGCTTCATCCCTCTGATTACAATTTTTTCTCTTTGCTGCAAATATTCCAAATTTTATCTTGTATGAAATTTTTGTTATTAAATGATTCAAGGGGTCGTCCGGGTAAGATCGTCTTCTACATTGTGCTTGTTCGGCGATCATGATCATTCTTGTTCATCTTTGATTTTTAGTTGGTGAACAAGTATCATCAATTGCCATCATTATCGAGGAAATATTGAACAAGTATCATCAATTACCATAATTATATTTGATTTTCTTCTTTCAATGATGCCCCTCTTGTAGGCAAAAATCAATATCTTTATTTAAATCCCTTGTTCTCGAACCCTTTGAGTTGAAGAGCACAACCAACACCCTCCGTTGTTGTTCCCCATTCTTGGTTATCCAACCATTGAACCGTTGGTTGGTGAAAAGATTAGGTCGGAGGCCCACTACAAATTCCCTATGTTATCAAGAAAACCTTGATGGTAGTAGAAAAAGCCTTTGTAGGCTTCTAGAGTTGGATGAAGGAACGAGAAAGGGGGGGGGGGGGAGACAAGGGTTCCAAACTTGACAAGTTCTGGCCCTTCGTTGCTGCAGGACAAAGAGCGAGGAGGCAAATAAGCATGGGAGTTTCGGGTACAAGAAAGGCTTGTAGTACTTTTATGATATGTAAGAGAGAACAAATATATTGAAGAATTTAGTTCCAAGATTATTGTAACATATTATTGTAGTTTTGAGTACCCTAACTCATTTTGAGGATGAAGCTAATATATAGATAAGGCTATTGTTAAAAGCACCCCTAAGATTTTTTTGGGGTTAATACTTAAGTTAAATTCTCTCAAGAGCGACACATTTTTTTTCTAACGGGGGCAACACACAAAAATCTTCTCTTCCTACGCTCTTTAAAAAAAAACTTTCTTGGCGGCCTTATAGGCGGAGCCTAGACGCGAGACGGCCGCTCTCAGCACCACTTTTATCGTATGCGGTGGAGTAGGCGACCGACGACGGTTTGACGGGGTAGGCGTAGGTGAGGTGGGACATGCGGACGCCTATCTTGGAAAAAGCTGCAAATTTTATATAAAAAACTGAAAGAAGAGGTAACGTTACAATTTTTTTTTCTTTTATAACTAATGTCAGTTAGGGGAACACCTAGGTGCGAGGCGGTCGCTTTCGGCACCGCTTTTGCCGTATGCGGTGGAATAGGCGACCGACGGCAGTTTGACAGGGAAGGCGTAGGTGAGGCGGGGTAGACGGACGTCTATCTTAGAAAAAATTGCACATTTTATATTAAAAAATGAAAGAAGAGGAAAATATAACAGTTTATGGAGTCTAGACGCTCTTTATTTTAATTTATGACTAATGTCAGTTGGGGAATTCAACTCTATATTCTGCACCAAAGACATTAAGACATTGTTAATCTCAATAAACTTGAAATCCTCATAATTACAAAGAACTGACTTCAACTTCTTGAGAATTTTATTTAGTGTTTACATACATAGTCATAATGTCATACACATATAGGCAAGATGCATTAGGCGCCTAGGCGGTAGGCGAACCCTCTCCGCCGTGCACCTGCCTACCGCCATTTAGAAGCTTGCCTCTTCCTATTCTCTTTCTCTTGCAACCTTAAACACAAAACTTCGCAGCAGAGATAGCAAGAACCAAGAAGCCAATGCAAGATTTTTGTTTAGATTCTTAGATTTCATGTGTAATCTATATTTTTGCTATATTTTCGTACTAGATAGCTAGGGCACTATTTTTTAAAGTTTCAAACTCCGTTTGGGACGACAAAGAACTACCAAATATTGACAGTCCTGAATAAGATAGTATGCACGTGATTGCCAAATTTTGACAGTCTTGAATAAGAGTCTACCTGCAGAGCTACCAAGATTTTGGCAGTCCTATGTATAAGCCAGAATTGCCAAAATTTGTGAATTGAAAAGTTGAAAAACATTTGTGTCACCCCTGAGAAAGTTTGGTGGTTCCTTGAACAATAGCCGAAGATAAGGACACTGAAATTGCAACAGATCCAATTTACACTAGATAAGAATGCTCAAAATTCATTTTAAGCAGTATACAAGAAATTTGAGCTGTTGTGCTGCTCGTGAGAAACTCTTTCATGAAACACTTAGGCTGAAGGTGAAAGCAAGCAAGAGAAATATATCAAAATTTAGTTTTTGGTAATTTTGTGGGACTAATATATAATTTCATACGTGAAGGAAAGGAGATAGTAAAGAGATTGATAATTGGATGAACTATTATTGTTTTTCATTAGAATCAACTCGTATAAATGATACAATGAGTCAAAAAGAAAGTAATAACCACTTCCTATATTTCAGCAATAAGCAGGCAGAACTATTCTTAAGGAATACTAACGGAAAACTATTCTCAGGATTACATTAAAAAACAACTACTCTTTGAACTGTGAAGCTGTTATACACCAGAGTTTGTGACAGCTTCTATCTGTCCCCTCAGGATAGGCCACGAGTAGAGAGGCCAATCTTGTTCCGTAGCAGCATGAACTGAGAAGTGAGCAGTGGCTTGGTGAGAAGATCGACAAGCTGATCAGCAGAGGAGACATGAGCTACTCGAAGTAGACCAGATTGAACTTGATCTCTGATAAAATGATAATCCACAGCAACATGTTTCATGCGGGAGTGAAACAGAGGATTGGAACTTAATTGGGTAGCACCGACATTATCACAATAAACAACTGGAGAATTTGTTAAGCCAATACCAAGCTCTGAAAGAATAGAACAAATCCAGCGAAGTTCAGCAGCAACGGCATCAACAGAACGATACTCTGCTTCTGTGGAGGAACGAGCAACAGTTTGTTGCTTCTTCGAACTCCAAGAGACAATGTTTCACCCAAGATAAACAAGATAAGCACTGGTGGAAGAATAATCGTCTTTATTATCAGCCCAATCCGCATTAGAGAAGCCATGAAGAGTGAGGGGAGAATCACGATAGAGAAGAAGTCCCTTGTCTAGTGTGCCACCCAAATAGCGTAAAATATGCTTAACAAGAACCCAATGCTCAGTGGTAGGTTGATGCATAAATTGGGCCATTCGATTGACTGCAAAAGAGATGTCTGGGCGTGTTAAGGAAAGATACTGCAGACTACCAACTGCTGCACGATATGGTGTGGGGTCTGAGAAAGGTGTGCCAGATATTAAGGAGATGGTTGTTGATCTAGTTGGTAAGGGAGTAAGAACATGTTTTGCATCCTCGATATTGGTCCTTTTGAGTAAGTCCTGGATGTATCTTCTTTGAGAGAGCAGTATGCCAAGTCGGTGGGGGACAACTTCAACTCCAAGAAAATAATAGAGTGAACCAAGATCTTTTAGAGAGAAATGTTGAGCAAGGCATTCGACAAACTGTGAAACAAGAGCATCATTGCTTCCAGTTAAGATAATATCATCAACATACACAAGAAGGTACAAAACATGATTGCTGCTGCGAAGAAAAATAGAGGCATCTGAGTGTGAATTCTTGAAACCGTAAGCTAGCAGATACTGACGCAATTCGTGATACAAAGTCCGGGGAGCTTGTTTGAGACCATAGATGGCTTTATGAAGTTTACAGACATATAAGGGAAGATCAGAGTCCACAAAACATGGTGGTTGAGCCATAAAGACAGTTTTAGAGAGCCTGCCTTGAAGAAAGGCATTATTGACATCCATTTGGCGGAGAGACCAGACATTACGTACTGCTTTTAATATGAAAGATCAATTTGCAACCAACCATATTAGAATTGCCATCAGGGGGAACTAGTTCTCAAGTTCCGTTACGAACAAAGTGCATCATACTCTTCAGACATAGCTTGATGCCAATTATTGTCTTTGAGAGCTTGCGATATAGATGTAGGAGCAGTATTTTGGGAATTTGATTTGTGGGTGTGCATGTTTAGTTTTTGAATTGGTTTGGTGATGTTATTCTTGGTGCGGGTAGTCATGCAGTGTTGAGTGGGAGGTGGAACAGTGATGTGTGGTTCGGTGGTTGGATGGGAAGGTTGAGGAGATGGTTGGCGGGCAGGCGAAGCTTGTTGTGGGATGGGGCGGCTAGATGTGAAGGTAGAGGAGATGGTTGGCAGACAAGGGGAGCTTGCTGTGGGAAAGGGTCGGCTGGTTGTGAAGTATACTCGGACGGAGTCAATCCTGGAGAGCTGGCTGCAGATGGAGTGTTGGCTGCCTGCTGGGATGATGGGGGAATAGAAATAGTAAGTACAGGAGGAATCCCGGTGGATATGGTAGTGAAAGTGGGACGTGGGAGAGTTGTGTGCAGTGAGGTGTATGGAAAGACTGATTCAACAAATTGAACGTGGCGAGAAACATAGATTTTTGAGGTAGATGGTTCAAGGAAGAGATAGGCACTTTGGGATAATGAGTACCCAAGAAACACACAGTTTGGATCGTTGATTAAGTTTGTAGGAGGTATATGGACGAAGCCAAGGATAACATAAACATCCGAAAACTTTTAGTTCAGAGTAATTGGGACATTCGTGGAAAATTAATTCATAGGACATATTTAGAGTGGTAGTTGGAAGCCTGTTGATGAGGTAGACAACAGTAGCAAAGGCGTGAGGCAGAAGGTGATTGGTAGTGAAGCATGGGAGAGTAAGGTAAGGCCAGTTTCAATTATATGACGGTGTCTTCTTTCAGAGTAGCCATTGTGTTCAGGTGTATGTGGTGGAGTGGTTAAGTGAGAAATGCCGTGGAGGGAGAGATAATCTTTGAGTGCCATATATACGCCCCCATTATCAGAGTAAAGAGTGATAATTTTTTGAGAGAGAATTTTCCACAATGGCCTTGTAATGTTTAAAGACTTCTTGAACATCAGATTTTCTTTTGAGGGGGTAGAACCATATGTATTTTGTGAAATGATCAACAAAAATAACATAATATTTGAATCCATCTTGTGACAGAATAGGCGAAGTCCACATCAGAAAAATATTATTTCAGGAGGGTGTGTTGAGTGAAGAGATGAGATGGAGAAAGCTAGCTTATGACTTTTGTTGCTAAGACAAGCATTACATTACATGAGAATGCTTTTGGTGGTGAAGAGAAATCTAACTGATAACTGTAAATAATGTGTTGAGTGAAGAGATGAGATAGAACCTGGCTGTACTACTAAACTATAGTAGTTGTGGCCATTTTCAAGTACATTGGGTGTGTATATAACACCCTATGAGACTACCTTCTTGTAATGTAGTGGTATCCTACCCTTTAGTTGAGGGATGTTTGGTCCCCGAAGAACTATAAACATTTCACTTTTCTTTTTTGTTTGCGGATGATCGATGCTTACCATACGTCAGGACCTCTCATTTTCAGCACACTTGTGATTTTGTGTTTTGTGATTGTGGTGCTTACTTCCAGCCGGATGCGAGGCATAATTTTTCTGTTGTGCTAATTTGAAGAACTATCTTCTTCAAGTAAATTGTTTTGCAACTATGATTTTCTTGTTTAGAACCCTTATTTATTTACATTTTTATGATCATGTTATATTTCCATTTTGCAGAGCGCAGGCATAGCTACCTGTTTTTCAGTAACTCAAGATTGAAATGGGTAAGGCACCCCCTTATGTTGGATCTCCGGATTATTGATTATTGTATAAATAACTGCTGGATGCACTTATGATGTTCGATAGAGCTTGCCTGTATATAATTAGAGATTAGGTCTCGCGAGCTTGCCTGGATGATAGCAAGCATGATCCTCGCGAGGTATTCCGGTATCAAATATTATTCAGAGGAAATAGCACAGACGTTCTATCAATATAATAAGTTCCCATCTCAAGTATGTTGTGCAGTAACACACTGCATTGTTTTGTTTTGTAGGTCTTGTTGTATGAAGTAAAAAAATCCTTTGTGGTACTTACTACCTTGGATCCTTTTTTAAGGGTTCTTGGTATGAATCTCTAAATCATGTGTTATTATTGGAATTAAATTGTATCATTAAATTGCATTTATGGTGATTGGCCATGTGACTTAGGTCCCAAGTTGATACGTGGATGTATATATATTAATATCATGATGAATGGAATACCTAGAATATTAATCTCCTATCACTTCTTCACAGTTATCTTTCCTTCCGCATTGAAGTAGGCATCTGGACGTTTCTCCAGCTTCACTTCTAGCCAAAAAATCTTGTGCGGTCTTTTAACATCCCTTAAAGATTTCATGTATTTATTCATAATCATGTAATTTTGCGTCTTTATCTTTACCAAAGATATAAGAATCTTTATGCTTGCTGAAGATTTACGGTTTCATTAATCATTCCAAATCCTGCCTGCAATTGCTACCTCTTTACTCTACTCAATTTGGCCTCTTCCTGGTATCGGTAGGCGAGAGTGAGCCGTCTCAGTTTTCACGTTAGCTTCAAGTAGTAATCTGGAGGCTGGCTGTTGCTCTACAAATTGCTACAAGATCTCCATTTTTTTATGAAGCCGATGGTGTTCCATGTAAAACAAAGCTTGCGATGACGAGCATCGAGTTTAATGCCAAGACACAAGTTTGTTAACTGCTAGACCAAGCAAACTGAGTTGAATCTAATGAGCCGGACTTAGCACGTGACAGTACGCTATTGAAGTTGGAATCAAGTCTTGCTGTTGTCACATGGTGAGCCCACTGCAAAAAATAATTCCTCCATATCTCGATAGGTTTGTTTTGAGTTATTTGATTTTTTTTTTGGGGCTTTCCAAATAGTCTTGAACCGTTCGTTCTGATGTACTAATTAACCATTCATTGTCATTTTAAAAATAATAATATGTATTTTTTTTCCTTGTCATGGGTCCACGCAAGCAAGACTAGATACTGTAAGAAGGTGGTGATCAGCAGTGTGACTTTCTTTCTTGTATTATGCTCATCTGCCGAAATCCGTAGGAGGGGAGAGGATCAAACCAAAGTCCAAAATAAAAATAAATATTTGAGGATTAAAAAATTAAAACCATAATTGGCTTTTTTTTTCTTTCCTTTTTGTCAAGTCTAGTGGCGAAGCTACCATCTAAAATTAGGAGAAACTAAATTTTATATATAGTTTTAGCGACACGAGGACACTAGCATCGCACCACCTAAAATACTATCAATTTTTTGAGATTTTTTTTACTTAATTGCTGCATACTTCAATAAAGAAATATGCTGAATATACCAACAAATATTCAGAATTTTATCGACTCAAACAAAATCAGTGCAACCAGCTCAGAACATAAAAAATTGCAAATGGTAGCAAGTAGCAATTAATTAGTAGGATCCATATAGCTGATACCAGTACTTTTTCCAAGTTTCTCTAGTTGAAAGGATATATGATTATTTATCCAGAAACTGCAATGTTCTCTTCTACTACTTCCTTTTTTATCAAATTTCCTCACAAGTCAGTATTGTCAAGCAACTAACAGTCTTATCAACCGTTACCAAATTTCCTCACACGTCGGTAATGCAAGCAACCAACAGTCTTATCAAATTTTCCTTTTTTCAATTTTTGGGGTGGACTATTGCCCACCCATGCTCCTTATGGATTCCGTCTCTGGTCACGTCCCGAAACCAGAATACTGGATAGCGGGAGCAGACAAAGTCATATACGTATACCAGAGTACTCTATACCCCGAGATACGATCACGACTGTCTAGATATGTGATTGTTTACTCTACAATTCAACAGTCATTCTTGGGTCAAGAATTTCTAGGTGTCTCAATCTCAAGCAAACAAAAAGTTACAAGATATATGATTACCAAACATATAATAGTAAGGCCTCCCAAACTATACATACACCGATTATCATGAAATTGGTTACCAAATGAAGAAGTAGCAGAGTACAATATTACATGATCAGCTCTAACTATAGTCTAGTGTCATGACCCGCATCCGCATGATCGGACACGAGTACGTGGGTACGTCCAGCCTACGCCGCAACATCGACGGTAGAACGTTGTCTAGGTCATCAATATCTAGCTATCAATCTTACTAATACAACTAGTTTTATCATATACTCGATCACAATAATCTAAAGGAAGAATGAACAAGAAGATAAATCAAATGTCATTTTAAAAGATAGGAAACTAGACATGAAAAACTACCAGAGAGTGGAAAACTATCAGAGAATGTACTCGCCTGAGATTCAGAACAATGAATATCAAATAGTGTCTGAACTGAAGTCAAAGTGACTTATATATGATGTATCAAGGTCAAATTGTATTTTGAAGTCAACAATAAATTTAATTAACTCAAAACTAAGTTTCTAGGTCAAAACTATGTCACAATAGTCAAACTAGGTCAAATCTAGGTAAACGCAGTCAAACTAGGTCATTTTCTAGTTTCTAGGTTGATTTTACATATTTACAAGGTTTATAAAGTTATACTAGATTTTAACAAGTCACTATTTGATTTTTATGTGCTAACTAGGTCAAAGTAGTCAATACTAGTTAATACTAGGCCAATACTAGGTTTCTAGGCTATACTAATAAGTTACTTGCATATATTACCTTAATATATACTTCTACCTATAATTTCTAGTAATACCTTGGCCTAAAGCTATTTACCTTACCCCGTATTACAGTATCTTAACCCGTATCACACATTTACCTAATACCTTAACCCGTATCTTAAATACCTTAACTATTAGTCAATACCTTAGTTCTAGGGTCAATACCTTAGCTAAACTATGTTTTAAAGTCACACTAGTTAGCTATGATATAATAATATCATATATACTATATAGATATACTAATATATACAATAACTTAGTCTAACACTTAATAATATCATATATACTATATAGATATATTAATATATACAATAACTTAGTCTAACACTTAATACTCAGCCAATACCTTAGTATTACCTCATTACTTAGCTATTACCTTAATATTACCTCATCATCTTAGTCCGGGACGGGAATGTGGTGCAACATAAGGAACATAAGGCATTCCACGTCATTACGCCCACTCACAAACGACTATCAGAAGGGTAGACGGCTAGTCCAAGGTAGTATACTCTATCAAGGTTCGAATACCGTGTATTACCCTGCCCCAAAATGGTGTCGCATACCATAACCGTATTTGGCACGCAATACACCAGACATTCCTCCTAGGCCGGTACGATCCCGGTGCCCCGGTGATCGTCCGAGGAATCCAAGCAAATTATCTCGTGCACGAGTTGTCCGTGACCATGCAAGTCTCTAGTCTTAGGTCTCTTGTCAGTTACATATTCAGGTCAGATTCAGGTTCAAGTTCAAGATTGTTCACAAACATATCGACTCCTCGAGCCGTCAGATTCAGTACAGGACTAGTATTACTTAACTTGTTATAATGCAGTCCACTCGTTTGAGAACTACCTTGGCGACCTAACGGTCATGAATACTTTCAGGTTCATACTTGTACGGAACGACTATTAGATAGTCTTCCGACGAACTAGATGAATGCAAGACTCAGATCGCGTTACCTGATTGTGGCATAAAATTATGTGACAAGCATTGAAACGAGACAAGCGAGTACTAGTTAGCATGTAAGCAGGAAAGCATTACGTTGTATGAAACATAAGCATAAGAAAATATGCGGTATGGTCTACTTTAGAACATAAGCATTTACGTTTAGCACGGGTCTAAGGGGTAGTACGAGTAATGAAGCCGTACAGGGACATATCGAGCGGCATAATCTATAAGACGAGCAGTGTGAACATGTGAAGCAGAGTACTACGAAGAGTACATAATGATCTACTCGAAAGCATTAGCGGAGTTTACTTGCATGAAGCTAAGGTAGCATGCGAGGGTCCAACTATAAGCCAAGTTTCATTTCCATGTTCTAACACAAGCAATACAAGATGGGATTATTCCCTTACCTATGTGCGTTGTATTCTTTATTAGCATGCAAGAGGTGATTCGCCTAGCGATTAGCATGTATCGTCCTTATTTTTAAGTGTGCAGGCTAAGCAAAGACAAGTTCATCGTAGCCACCCACCTTAGCGATAATTTGCCTCGGTCGAGCGATACTCTGAGTGCGCCTTTGAAAGTCTAAGTCTGAACTCCTAAAGGGCCAAGTATCAATTTTTTTGCCTCAAGCGAGTTTTCTCGCCTAGCAAGGCGGGTCGGGTCGTCGCATTTGCGCCGTTTGAATCGGCTCTCCACTTGAGCAGAATGGGTCGTTATAGCCCCTGACTGGTATATTGTATCCAACCATGGCACGCTACGACACGAGATTCTTTGAGAAGGTAGCTAGTCTCCCTAGGAATCATTGTCCATACAAGTACAAGAACAACAAGGCTTGCACAGGATACACCAGGAACCACCAGGAATAACATCTCATGACGGGATCCGAAAATACCAATCTGTGTAACCATGTGTCAAGAAGTCAAGGATATCTATACTAGATACAAGAAACATAGAAGATATCATAAATGAGAAACTATCAGAGAATATACTCGCCCGAGGTCCGGAGTAATGAATATCAAATAGTGTCTGAACTGGAGTGTAAGTGACTTATATATGATGTATCAAGGTCAAATAGTGCTTTGAAGTCAACAATAAATTTAATTAACTCAAAACTAGGTTTCTAGGTCAAAACTAGGTCACAATAGTCAAATTAGGTCAAATCTAGGTCAACATAGTCAAACTAGGCCATTTTCTAGTTTCTAGGTTGATTTTATCTATTTTCAAGGTTTATAAAGTTATACTAGGTCTTAACAAGTCACAATTTGGTTTTTATGTGCTAACTAGGTCAAACTAGTCAATACTAGTTAATACTACGCCAATACTAGGTTTCTAGGCTATACTAATAAGTTACTAGCATATATTACCCTAATATATACTTCTACCTATAATTTCTAGCAATACCTTGGCCTATAACTATTTATCTTATCCCGTATCACGGTATCTTAACCCGTATCACACATTTACCTAATAATACCTTAGACCATATCTCAAATACCTTAACTATTAGTCAATACCTTAGTTCTAGGGTCAATACCTTGGCTAAACTATATTTTAAAGTCATACTAGTAAGCTATGATATAATAATATCATATATACTATATAGATATACTAATATATACAATAACTTAGTCTAACACTTAATACCTAGCCAATACCTTAGTATTACCTCATTACCTAGCTATTACCTTAGTATTACCTCATCATCTTAACCAATACCTTAACATATTACTTTGTATCCTAGTTTCTAGACTAATACCTTAGCTAATACCATTACCTTGACCAATACCCAATACCTCAACTCATACCTTGGTACCTAATCCATTACCCAAGATAGATACTACCCTTACCATGGTATCTTAATCCAATACTTAATATCACAGCCTTACCTTAGTATCCTAGCATTACCTCATACTAGTTTAATATTTTGGTGTCTTGGTATTCTAAATACCTTGATACATCCTAGGATACCATACTCTAATTTATCCCACACATATTACACTTGTTTGTACTTGTTACAATGGTACCACATTAGGTATCATATGATACAAACCCCCAAGATACTAATCCATGACCATAAACTACACTTATCTTACATCCAAGATACTCACCCTACTCTTGGCATGTGACATCTTAATATTATCCATTATCTAGTTCTAATATCCAATATCTTAGTACCTTGACCAATACCTTATCCTCATACATACATACCCAACTAACTCTAATACTAATACTTGATACCAAATATGATAACTTACTCAAGCCCCAATACTTACTTACCCTCACTCATGATAATTGAATGTCATGATACCAATATCCTTATGGTACCCAAGTATCACACTAGTATCTTGTCCCAAACTCCAATACCTTGACACATAACTTACCTATACTTGGCTCACTTGTATCAACACTAACATGTTGTAGAAGCACAAAAAATCATGCAGGCCGCATAAAGGTCATGCCCCCTAAAAAATGCAACCAAGCCGCAGAGAAGCCACATGCGGCCTGAACAAAAAAGCCGCAGATGAGTCATATGCAGCCAGATCAATCAAAGATCTAGAAGCCACATAATATACTCTATGCGGCCTGAACGACCACAGAGCAGGAAATTAAAATATTGATTATATTCAGACCCTCGCATGCTAAGTCCCCTAACGATTTTAACTCTCGGCTTACCTTCGGGTCCGAGCAAACGTGTTTGCTTATGTTCCTTAGAAACGCATGCTTGCCTGCTTACGAATATTTAACATTAATGTATTGTGCATGCATTCTTGTTAGCCAGGAGACTATCAAATAGTTCTTCTGTGCAATTGAACCTGCAATTATCCGGGACCGTCAGGTCATCCAAGGCAAATCCTCGAACCAGGAGAATGCATTAAGCAAGAATGAATACTGAACGTGAATCACACTTGAATGATAATCATGCCAAGTATGCATCTGAATGAGGATCGTGTCTTGTACTGATTGAATCCTAGCTCGTGGAGCAATATGCTCGTTCAGAATAAGTTTAAGTTTCATGATTATCATGTCAAGCTATGGATAAAGGATAGACCCTGACCTGCATTGTCGCGGACAACTTGTGCACAAGGTATGTTATGTTGAGTTCCGCGGACGGTCACCGGGGCACTGGGACCGATCCGATCCGGACGGGACGTATGAGCAGTCGTATGTTATGGGACAAGGTGTTATGCAGCGGGGCTCGCCACCTGCGTTGATATCATCTGTGTCTTGAGACTGTGAACCGTCCATAATGGCTACGCCAACGACTTATGTTCATATAGATAAGTCATCCTCGCTTAGCGGCTATCCGCGTGCGAGTTATTGCATCGCATCAATGAATAACTGAACACCTGAACGATCATGTTACAACGACCCTCGTGTTCGCATATGATATGTCTCCTGAATGCTTATACTTGCCCATGCTTGAATTAATAATGTTTGCCTTGGACAGGGAAGGACAAATGGTAAGTTGGTAAGTCTCGTCGTGTTTCCTCTCATATCGCACGGCGCACTGCCACACGAGTTAGGCCATTCAATGTTTGCATGAAACTGACCCTAAGGCAACTAGAAAGACAACTTAATAGTTGGTGCACGAAACTTATATTACGTGTTTGGATTTGTCGAGCAGGCGAGTAGCTTCCCCACCAGTGCATTCAATGTACTGATAATCCACCAGTTTGTATGTAGGGTGCGGGAGAACCTCGTTCGGTGCGGATGCCTCCAACGTGCGTGCTTAGGCGTTGAGATCACTCCGAAGCAACGACGCGTTTGGTACTGAAGCACATATACAAGACATAATATTGTGAACATCGCCCGAACATCGCCTGTACAATCATTCCACAATTATAGCCACTTGGCACGCTTTTACTGTTTCAGAGAGAGAGGCTTGAGCGACTTGTAATCTCGGCTATACGCCGCCTGTAACACTTGTTCATATCAATAAAAGAGCTTGCTTTACTTCAACTTGTGTTTTAATGCTTCCACTATATTGTCGACTCAGTGAACCTGTTATCGATCGCCTATGCGTTCATGACTCCGCTGCACTCGGACAATCTGTGCGACTCTGTGGCTTAGAACTCTTACCGCCAGCCAATGAACCACAACCTTGCACGGGCGTGGCTCACGCTCGTGCGACATCACGTCCGGATGTGTCAAACGATCGTTCCGCGGGAGCGCTGGTGAGGGTGATTCCCGTCTAGCGGGAACGGCCGATTTGCCTGCGGGAGATCGGGGCGTGACAATTGGTATGCGACGGGACGGTCCCGTTTGGCGGGGCGCGCTCCGTATCACAATTTCTAAAGTTTTAAAAACCAATTTTTCATGATTTTTAACCCAATTTATCTCTGCATTTAACATAAAATAAAATAATCTAATTTACAGAGAATAATCTCGGTTATATGGACTTCATATAGCAAAAAGTATATTTAAATTTGGATGTCTGTGGTAGGAGATAACAGCCTCTAAACACAGGTAGTTGAATAGTTCATAACAGTTTAAAATATGTGGTTTTTCTTCAACTTGGCCTCGATTTCTACCTAGTGTTAAACGTAGTTCGATGGAAACTAATTAACAGGGTTGAGAGGAGGATAGGTCGTGATCATACTGGTGAAGACGGATCCAAAAATGATCTAGAGATGGGACAAAAAACTGTACGTGAAACATGGGTCGTTGTTGTCGTTTCTGCTGCGGCGCTTGCGCGGTCGCGCGGACGTGGCCGGCGGTGCTCCGGTGGCTGCGAGGTGGCGGCGCTGGGTTGCGTTGGTCGGCGTCGTGGAGGTGGAGAAGTCAGCGGCTAGGGTTTAGGATTTCGAATCATATGGTATATAGGTATATATAGCGAATGAGGCGTATGGGTTGTCGACACGGTAGTCTGGGCCGCGGGGTCACTGTGCTCACGGGATTAGTTAAGTTGTTGGCTGTTGTTAGCTTAGGGCTTGAGTTGGGTTTGACTCGTTTTTAGTTTTCTTTTCTTTCTTTTACTTTCTTTTTCTTTTATTACTACTACTACTATTACTAATATTATTACTATTATTATTACTAGGATTGTTATTATTATTATTACTATGATTATTATTATTATTATTATTACTATGATTATTATTATTATTATTATTATTATTTATTGTTAATATTAATATTATTAATATTATTATTATTATTATTATTATTATTATTATTATTATTACTACTTCTATTACTATTATTATTAATAATAATAACTATATATATTTACATTTATAGATGATGATAAAAATTTCAAAAATAATATTTGCACACAAAATAAATTCTAGAAAATTACTTTGTAAAGTTTTAATAAAATACTACACCCAAAATAATTTATAAAATATTTATAATTAATAATTAGATAAAAAATTGAATAATTATATTATCTAATTAACTAAGTAAATAATTAAATGGTTATCCAACAAAATAGGTAATAGTAAATAATATGCACATCTATAAAAAGAGAATTTACCTAATTTGGCACAAAAAATTATGGGATGCTAATTGTAGGAAGTTGGGATTAGAAAATAACCACAAGTAACTTACATATATAATATCTAAATATTTAACACTTAATCTAGGGTTGTTACACTTATGTCATACTAATATCAAGGGATCGAATTTCTGTGCCACGAGAAGATCCTACATGTAGTGTCTCCTGTGTAGACAATTTTCTATGAATGACGATACAGTTTTGGGGCCATTCTATATTATTAATGTCCAAACCATGGTGAAGTATCCTAATAAAATATTAGGTTTTAACTAATTTGAAAAATAATCTAAAACAAATACAAGAAATAAAAAAATACACACAAAATACCTATTTTTGGGTGAGGGGGTTTACAGTTTGATTAGATGGTATTCGTACAAAACGTACGCATGAGTATTAAAGTGCGCCTAGAGTACTCAACATATCTTGGCGTACTTTTGCAAGGATTTAAATATTGTGTTGAACGAAAACATTTTTATGAGGATTTGAATGTTGTGCTGAACACAAGCATTTTTCAAGGGTCTCATGCACACTTTTCGTAGAATTGCTCATTCTTCTCCGGCCAGCGCACTTTGTGCTCCGACTTTGTTGTTCTCAACTTTTCTGTTCAAGATCAAATACGAGTGCAACAAAACTAAGGTTACAAAAGAGTCTACAACACAGTTCTAACCTATTAAAGATATGCTGATAACTAAGCTAGCAAATAAATGTAAACTTTGGTTTATCAAGAAGCTCCCAATTCATGGGTTCACTCGGTTGGCAAGATGTACTTGCATACGGTCAAGTTCTAGCCTAATATCAACACTACCAAGTCATCCACGGCTAAGGCCAAGCTCGGCTGCTGCTCTAGGCAGGGAAGAAGTAAAGAAGGAAAGAGAAATAAAAGGGAAAGAAAAGTGAAGGAAAGAGAAATGTTGAGTATATATATATGAAAATCTAGGATCGTAGGTCATTGGATCATAATCCATGCCACTCACCCGGGTTCATCATAGCCACCCACAAGAAAACCAAGGGACCAACGGTTCAAAACATGCAACTAAATTTTTTTTACAAAAATAACCTAAACAATGTATGAATGACATAAAGCATAAAGTAAGCAATTGAACAATGAGCAAGCTATACACGTACGCGTATCTCGGATACGTATACTAGAACAGTGAGACGAGTCTCACACTTTTTTTTTTCTTTTTCCTTTTTCTTTTTCTATTTTATTTTATGAGAAATTTTGAGTTACCCCCCATTTTATTTATCCATATTCAGGGTGCACCCCACATTGTTTCCATAATGTACAAGACCCTCCCACTTTTGACGAAATTCGTCCAGTCATGACGGTCAACGGCTTTGACCCAAAATTTTTGACAAAAATGCCCCTCTTATTTTCTTCTTCCTCTTCCCTCTCATCCCCCTCCTCCTCCTCATGCGGTCCGTCCGCCGCCTCCGCTCCCCGCCACCGCTCGAACCCCCCTCCCCGCTCCCCCTCCCTCCTCCGACCTCCTCCTCCTCTGTCGGCACCACCCCTCCCATATCCTCCTCCTTCGCCTCCTCCACCCCGACCCTCTCTGACATCGACCGTGTCTGCCGTATCAGCTTCGGCAACCACGATCCCTCCGTCCGCAACCAGATTTGGCGCGAGATCGAGATCCTCCGCACCGTCGACAACCCCTTCGCCGTCCGCTGCCACGCCATGTACGACCACGCCGGCGAGGTCCAGATCCTCCTCGATTTCATGGACGGCGGGTCGCTCGAGAACAGCCAGATCAACAACGAGCCCTTCCTCGCCGACGACGTTCGGCAGGTCCTCGCGGGCCTCGCCTACATCCATCGCCGCAAGATAGTCCACCGCAACATCAAGCCCTCCAACCTCCTCATCAACTCCAAGCACGAGGTCAAGATCGCCGACTTCGGCATCGGGGGGTGGGTGGGTTGGGGCGGTGGCGGGTAGGGGGGCGGGTGTGGTGGCGGGGAGGGGGTAGCGGGGTCTATGGCCGCTGTCGTGGAGTCCGGTGGCTGGGAGGGGGAGCGGGGGCCTGCAGCAAGGAGGGGGAAAGAAGACGGAAGTATTTTCGTCCGAAAAAATGAGTCAAACGAGTTGACCATTAGGAATAGACGATTTCCGTCAAAAGTGGAAAGTCTTGTATATTATAGAAATAATGTGGGGTACATCCTGAATATGGATAAATAAAGTAGAGGAAAACTCAAAAATTCTCTTGTTTTATTTGTATGTGCAAGTGGCCACCATTTGTTCATTAGCTTCCAATTTGATTGGAAGGGGACGGCCATAACAAACATTTCGTTCCGGCATTCACTAGAAAATAAATGGTCACTGATATTTTGTATATATGTATCAATCCAAAACTATTCATTTTCCAATCACTCCTCCTTTTCTTCTTCTTCCTCCTCCTTGTGCTATCAATGGATCCAGACAATGTGGTCATGTTCGACGCAATGCCATTCTTCCGCATATACGAAAGCGGTCGAATGCACCGCACCACCGACTTGATCCAATCGAGCCCCCCGTCGGTCGACGCCGGCACCGGCGTCTCCTCCAAAGACGTCGTCATCTCCCAAGACCCGGACGTGTCGGCGCGCCTCTATATCCCGACCGTCGCCATCGTGGGCTCTTCGTCCCGAAAACTACCGGTCGTCGTCTACTACCACGGCGGAGGCTTCTGCTTAGGGTCCAAGTCCGACACGACTCTCCACAACTACATCAACTCCCTCGTCGCGCAGGCGAACGTCCTTCTAGTCTCGGTGGACTACCGTCTCGCGACGGAGCACCCGGTCCCCGCCGCGTACCAAGACTCGTGGCTCGCCCTCCGGTGGGTCGTAGCGCACGCCGACGCGAATGCCGGCGGCGGCACGGAGCCGTGGCTCACCAGCCACGGGGATTTCGGTCGCGGCGTCTTCTTAGCGGGAGACAGTGCCGGGGCTAACATCGCGCACAATATCGCCCTACGTGCAGGTAGGGACGACCGTTCGGTCTATTCGGTTTCAACAGAATCAAAATACTCAAAATCGAATAAATCAAAATTTTAAAAATTCAAAATCGAAACCGAACCAAACCGAATAATCAATTCGGTTGATTCGTTTTATTCGATTTATTCAGGTTGAAATATTTCTATTGTTTAATAGATCGGTCCAACGTTGGAATCGTGGTTAAATTTTATTAAAAATTATAATTTTTATTGTATTTTAAATTTACGTTGAAAGTTAAACTAGTTATTAAATTATCAAAATTGGACTTCAAAATATATACATAAAATTGTTGTTTTCAAATATATACATTTGTAATCACGAAATATGCACAAAATTGAAGGTATTTACATAATTATACAAGGCTTATTCGATTTTGATTTTGGACCTGAACTATAATCCAAAACGGAATCCGAATAAGAATTTTAGTATTTTCAAAATCGAATTTTTTTCAGACCGAATTTCTTATTCGGCTCGGTTAGGTGCGATTTTTTGTCAAACACCGAATAATGTTCACCCCTACGTGCAGGTTCCGAGAGTCTGGACCGCAGCGTTCTCATCGAGGGGCTGGTGCTGCTCCATCCCTACTTCCTCGACATGGAATCGACCGAGTCGGACACGATCGATACGAGGATGAGCGGAGGATTGAAGAGGTTGTGGCCCATTGTGTGTCCTTCGACGCCGGGGTTGGATCATGACCACCGTATCAATCCGATAGCGAAAGGCGCGCCGAGCCTGTCCGGGCTCGGATGTGGCCGCGTGCTGGTGTGCACGGCGGGGAGGGACGCGCTGAGGGACAGGGGGAGGGCTTACTACGAGAGGCTGAGGAGCTGTGGATGGAAAGGGAAGGCGGAGTTGTACGAGTCTCAGGGAGAGGGGCATGTGTTTCATGTCATGAAGCCTACTTGTGAGGAAACTCTGGCATTAACTAGGAAACTTCGCTCTTTCCTCAACTTGAGTTGAAGGCCATCATTCTTGCACTAAGGAATAAAGATGATCATCTTTGAATCATCAACAGAAACTACTACTTCACTTGCATTCAACCAAACTGCCTTTAGCTCATGGTTAGTATCAGAAACTACTACCAAGTTTCAGAAGGTTTCGGTGGATTTGAATTAGTTGGTTTTGGTAATTTCCACAATAATAGTATCAATATCAATGTCGGTCGTCGATATCGTTAACTAGATACTCTACTTTCTTCTTATGATTTTTTTTTTTTTTTGCGATGTCCTACGATGCTACTTATGTCTTTTGGACCCAACCATTTTTAAATAAAATAAATAATACGTTCCCGTGACTTATTTCATTGATCTTCTGTCATCCAGCCAGGATCTTATGTTTCTTTCCAGTAACCGTAAGGGCCACTTGAGTTCGGCTCTTATGAATTTACTACAAGTAATGATCTCACGAAGACTTGTGCTATATTTCCAGTATATTGCAATGATAAACAGTGGAAACTGTAATGGTATCACACAATAACAAAAAAGAAGTTTGAAGTTTGAGAAACCCAAATAATCTCTCTCGAAAAGGAAAGAAAAAGGAAAATTCAAACAAAGTAATTATTGTTTTGTAGCTACAATTTTTTTTTTTGGTGGCTATTCCTACAAAATTCAGCAAAATAGCGACTTATACAACGCAGCAGACGATTCACTGTTGAGTAGTGACGGATCACTGATTGAAGGACGACGAATTTGTGGTTCTGAATTACAAAAAATTGCAAATCCAAATATCCGTTGCTATTCCGTCGGTAACTTGGCAACGGCTGTTATATAATGAATCTATTACTCAAGAATATACAAAATATTTTGGTTCAGACTTATACTTGCACAGTGGAAATAACCTATATTTAAGATGAAGAAATTTTATTATTAATTTTTTTTATAGACAGGCGGACCAAGGATGTGTTTGGTAGGTTTTGAAAAGCAGATAAGCAGCTTTTTGAGAGCATAATCCTCATTTTCGAATATTATAAATATATGTAAAATGTGTTTTGTATCACTAGGACCTGACCTTGTAGTTTGGCAGTCTTGACATAAAAAGAACAACGACAGGTTGGGGGATATTTTGAGACCTTTTTTTTGCTTTTTTTAGAGGTACTTTTGAGACTGGCACATGGTAAGTCTGTCTCACTCAAATTCTCCTCTCCATGTTGAATGACTAACAAATCCAGTCAATGCTTAATCTTATAGTATATTTTCTTTAGGCAACATCAATCATGTAAAATAACAACATTAATGAGAAAACCAAACCCACCGAGTCATGTCTCCACTAGAGCTAGAAGGCTTTGACTACGTAGAACTTCATAATGACTTCATAATTACTGATATGGAATGCTGCTCCTTCTGGTCTACTTACTCCAATACAACTCCAACTTTTCGCTTCTCATTCTGCTTCCAATCTAGTACACTTGTTCCATCAGTTTGTACAGGCAAACAGACATGCCAAGTATTGTTAGTAGATTTATTTCAACTGAATGGTATTTTATTTCCTACTATAGTTACTGGTACATTTCTCAATTCAATTGAATAATATTTTCTCAACTATAGTTCCTGGTACAAATCATCCCAAGCCTCTGTGAATTCGAGTTGCGACAATGCGCTTCTCAGAATCAACCACGCCCTTCCATGATGCATATTTAAACCAAATTCATCTTGAGACGTCTCTCATGACTCTTAAGCATCAAATTCCGCACATATCGTCAGTGAATAATCTTATGCCCGAAATTATATTTCAGGCTCACGGTAGTTATCGTCACAGGACTTTCTTTACATCAAAGAAATCAGGTCGCTCTCCATTTGCCGCGGTGACATCCTCTGGAGATGCAACTGCAACCACGACTCCCTTCTCCTTAACGGCCTCGACTGCATCTGCAAACTCCTTGAAGTCCTTCACACTGGCAACAGGAATTTTGTCAATGGTACCGAATTGAAGTTATGTTGCTCATTCTAAGGTCAAAGCAGTTGGAAGGGCCAAACAACCACCCTTCTTAAACTAAAAATACTTACGTGGTTGAGAGAATTTCTTCCCGCCTTATCTCCCTTTCCTCATCTGTCACACCCAACAAGTGCCGCAATAGACTGAAAAGAGCAAACTTTGTTAGTGATGTCGATGCAAAATTGTTAATGTTAGTTCAAAAGCACACAAGTAAAACTGAAAACAACGTTGGCAAATTTCATAAGCTCAGAATACCACTGAGACTGAAAAGAGAACTCAGTAAAAGCATGTAACCTGCTTCGCCACATAGAAGAGAACTCCATAGAAAGTTAAGAATGGAATGTGCGGTGGAGTTATGAAAAACACCACACAACCAAAAGTGCTTATATATGATCACATGGCACGATGGAACTTTCCGATAAGGTCTGCTCTTGAAATTATAGTATAGAGGCAGCTCAAATATGGAGAGAGATCTACGTTCGTGCAAAGAGTCAGCAGGCAGTCGACTGCGGTCACTTTCCATTGTTGTTTAGAATAGGGATGTATCTCAGCAAGTGATGCTTGTTGTTTAGACTAGGATGTATCTCGTATTTTCGATTCTTAACAATTGAGGAGATTCCTCCAAGCACATTCTTGCTACTGCACTTTAGAAAGTTGATATTAACAACCAAATCCTTAGAAACCGTTTTTATGAATGTTGTCAAATCCGGAAGTCGCTACCTGATTACCAGGAATTGATATTACAACCAGTCCCTTGGAAACAGTTTTAAGAATGTTGTGAAAGCCGGAAGTCGCTGCCTGATTAGCAGGAAGGAGCTTAAGCACCTAGGGACCTAGAATGGGCTTTAGATGGAATTAAATGTTTCCACATATTTAAAAATAAATTTTAAAGTAAAGAATATGTTGAAAGTACTTTAAAAGGGTTCACTATAGTTACCAGGGTACAACACACACTGTTTATAGCATTTCTGATGAAAATAGTATTTCCAGCTCTGAGCCAGCGCACACATGTTTTACAAGCCTTGGTCCAACATAGTTATAGCATTTTATGATGTATGACTGTAGAACTTATATATGGGTCTCCTTGTGCACGACGACACAGTTCTTGAGTTGAATATTGAACTTACTAACATAGACCCAAGTAATATTATTGTATCAGAGATTCAGAATCGAATTGCGAACCTACTTACTACTACCCTCTTGACAAGAAAAGAAAAAAAGACAAATAGCTCCCCCCCCCCCCAAGAAAAAAAGAAAGACAAAAAAAAGTATCATGAATTAAAACATAAGACATTCATGGTTAAACAATGAAAAAACTGAAAGATTCTAGACTAAAGTCACTACGTATTAACTTACTAATAAAACTAAAGGGTGAACAAAATAAAAAAGGGAAAAGTATGCAACTGAACAAATTATTATTTACCAACCATTCAATTACCTAGATAAAGAGTAAGTTAAGAAATGAATTAACCAACATTAATTAATGTTAGGACTTGATAGACCTAAGCAGGCTTAGGTGGTTCCAAGGAGAGAACCTACCAAAATGGGTTAGCCCATATGGGGCCTAAGTAGGGTCTAGGCAACTTTAAGTCGCTACACTATACACATCTATGAATGTTAAAAGAAACCTATGGGAGGACACCTTTAATCAAACAAATCTGAAGCTAGTATAATGATACAAAAAAAAAAAAATCAAGTAAGAGAATATATCGGTATAGAAATTCTGAAGTAGCATCCATATACCTGCTGTATCCCTTTGCATCTGGCAGCTGGTACGAATCCACATCTCCAATAGTACCAATAATTGCCTTAGTTAGAGTATCATCATCGAGCTCAAGTCCCCGAAGGAAGTCTGATGTACCATCATATACCTCAAGAGTCTTTAACAAATTTGGATCGCGGTAGGACAAGAAAGAGAATACCCCTGTCATGTGAAAAGTAATCAGACAAAAAAAAATTAATAATGACATGCTGTTCAATAAAGAGAGTAAAACTTCAGTGTATCATTTTCAGATAAGACTTTTTGGTCTAAAAGAAAAAAGAAATTGCAGAGAAACATTTATCCCTACTGCCATTTAGGGCTTCTTTCAAAAGCGTTTACAACTTCATAAAGGGAAGTTCCGATGATACTAAAGTCCTACGGGAGAGTGAACAAAATGGATTCAAACCCTTGTGTGAGAATCATAGAACTTTGCAAGAGCATTTAGATATTTACTTGGTTTCAAGCCTAAAGTTGAATATCAACAGGAGGCAAAGGGAAAAAGATTCTTTCCTGTTAAGGCCCAAGCAAGAAATGGGAAGAAGAAAAATATATATGCCAGAAAATGCACCTGAATGAGTGTCGAAGTCACAAAATCCTCCATATGCTCCGCCACTAACTCGAACACGATCCCACAACCATGTATTTCCAATGTACTTGGAGATAACATATGCACTTCCACTAAGCTTATATCCTGATTCATATACATTAGCTGCTTTTCCAACATAATTAACCTGTAAAGATGAAATGTAACAATTGTGGATTAGAGTAGGAAGCATCTGGAAAAAAAAAAAGATGTGAAGATGAAGGAGGAGGGGTGCTTCTAAGTAATCAATGAAACCTGTGTAGGAATGACAATGGCTTCATTTGATGGAGAAAGCTGGCTGTTCCAGGAATCTGCCTTGATGGATGGAGTGCTTGGTAGTGAATCAAGAAACTTAGACAAATATTTTGTTGAGTTCTCAAGATTCTTATCATCAGCTGTCATATTAACCAAGCAACCATTTCTAGAGAGCAAAGATTTGCGGATCTCCTCAAGTGAAGAAGAAATTCCTTCCCAATCTTCATCAACCTTCTTTTCAAGATCTTGGAGAAACTCCAAATAACTGGAAAATGGAAATGTACGATTCTTTCAAGATTTATTCCAATCAAAATGATCAGACTAGAATTTAGCATAGTTTGCAATATCGGCCAATACCGATCCGATTCGGCCGATACCAATACGGTTTGGCTGTCCCAATCCAATACCGATACTGACATCGGGATCTCTTTTTCAGTCCATTCGGCAAAGAAAATTCAATGAAAAAGACCAATCAACAAGGGTGTAAAAGCATAATAAGGTTGTAAAAGCATGTAAAAAAAGAAAAGTTATCTATCACAGGTAAACAAATCGGCAATGGTGACTACAATTTCATTTAATTCCAAAAATACTAAGAAACAACACATGAAATACTTAAAATTATGCCTAAATATATAAAATATTTTTTCTTAAATTTTAATAATATTTTAATAATTACTTGTTTTCCGATACCAAAAAATCCTATACTTCGATCAGAAGGTTCTAATACCGATTCCGATACCAATACTAAGAACCTTAGATTGTATACTAAAGCCGCATACCAATTACAGCAAAGAAAATGCTTTATTCAACTAGAACAAATTTACACTAATATTACCAACGGAAGCCAAATGAAAAATGAAGCTTACACAGCTACATGTATTGAATGATACGAGGGACAACCGCAAGCCAAAACCATAACATGAAAATCATAATCAAGACTGTTGCATCATAAAAAATAAGAAAGTGGTAAACAATAATCACCAGCCCTTATCCCAACTACATGAGATCAACCTTATGAACCCTTCTGTACCATTAAGGGCAATATCAACTGACAGAGAAGTCCCACAACATCCTTTTTCAAATGTACATCCAGGTTATCATCATCTTCTGCTTCAAATTTATGATCTTAAAGAAAACATATAAAGTGACTGTAAACAGGGCCTCATACAATCTTCCTTGCACGCCATTGTATTTGGATGATTACTTCATCCTCGACCAGTCCACCACCAAGACCTTTTATATATACTAGATCCTTCCATATAGTTCTTATTTTTACTCGTGTCCGCCATATTCATCCTAATTACTAATACATCTCGATCCCTTTGTATTACAAAACTAAATTATTGAAATCCACATTGAATTCTAGTTTTTTTTCTTTTGATCATGACAAAATTTCCTAATTCAGACAACCCCAAATTACATTCCAGTTGATTCCACAACATTGGTGCATTCTCAACCAAAACCATATAAACAGCCACTTAAGACGTCGATCAAGGTTCAAAGTTTCGCTTTTTGAATATCATTAAATCATCACAAGATAATAATTAGAATATTTGTTTTTAGGTGAACTAGATCCAGGGAAGAGAAGGATTTCGAGTTCGGCGATCGTATCGATGGACATGGACGATCTGAAGTCGATCCTCCTGTCAGCAGGAGTCAACCTCTGGACGCTGATCGAGACGGCGATCGACGTCGCCGCTACAGAGTACGGACCGAAGCTGAGGGCACGGAGAGATGGGTTCGTGGAGCGGCTATACGCGACGGCTCCGCCGCCGAAACGGGCCGAGCGGGAGGGAGATAGATCCAGTGACGGTTCTCCATTCGAGAAGGCGTTCGGATCTGGATTACCAGTGACTCCTCACTTGACGAAGAGGAGGACAAAGAAGTCGAGATCGAAGAAGAATACTCCGTCGATCAGGATGCTTCATTCTATCAAGGAGTTTCTAGCTTCATTCTATCAAGGATTTTCTAGAAGAAGCAAACCAAGAGCTGCTGATAATATAAAGAGAGAGAAAGTAGGAAGAGATAGAGAAGACTTTTGCGCCGCTGAGACAGGAGTCAGAAGGATGCGTACACCGAAAAGAGTTTAAAGCTACCCTTCAAAAACTGCATTTAAACATGAGGAACCCCAAAACCTTTTTTTAAGTACATTCATGAGTTGTCTTATCCAAATGAACTTTATCCCACTCTTAATATTTACAGACAGAGCCTTAGATTCTCTAAAATTTCTCTGCAACCGTTTTCCAATTTACCACTTTTAAGCTATGCATCTTATTTCTGAGTTATAATTGATATACAGACAGAGCCTTAGATTCTCTAAAATTTATCTGCAACCGTTTTCCAATTTACCACTTTTAAGCTATGCATCTTATATCTTTCAGATCTACAAGGTTTCGAACTTGCATTTCTATGACACTTGTTTTAACTAGGAAACCATTTTGTCTTTTGAAGCTTTTTTCTTTTCTGAAGAGCAGCATCTGATTCATACAACTTGGCTTCTCTTTACTTCATATTCATAGAATGGGTGTTAAATAAACCTTAACAGAAGTAATACTTTGGTACCAAGAAATGCATACCACAAGTGATTTTGATTATCTTGAAAGCAGAGCAGCCACAACAAAACCATCTCATATGTAATCATCCAGTGCCAAAATGAAACATAGAAACCTCTTTATTTGTGCAATTATTAAAAGTACAAACTTGGGAATTCAAATAATTATCTTTTCCTGAAGGCAAATGCAAGAAAGTAATGATATACGAGCATAAATATTTTCTTTAGTTAGTATATAATCAAATAAGGATGTCGATGCTGCAAAACATTTCAAGTTACATGACATAAAACCTTTTTATAACATGCCTAATGAGACCATGGTAATTGGAATTCTTCATAAGTGAACAAAAAGAAACCAAACCTTATACCACCCATCTGTTCAGAAATCCATCCAGCAACGTTCAATTTCGCATCCATTCTTGCAGCAGCAACGCCATGGCCACTACCTCTTAATCGGCTCTGCAAATAGTATATTTTACAGCATGTGACAACAAATAAGTTGATAAAGGATACATGTAATAGGTACCTCCATTCTAGATTTGCTCTGAGAAACAAACTGCTTGAAGCGTTGCTGATCTGTAAACTGAACATCCCGAATAACACAGTTCATCTGCAAGAAAGTAGCTGAATCAGCCTAGGTAGAAGATTAAAAAAATATAAAAGAAAAACATTCGCATTTCTTCACACAAATAGTTACTAGTAGTCAATAGATGTCAGTTGCAAAAGTTTAAAAATTACTGACATAATGTTTCGAAAGTTTTGGTTGCAACATCTTGGGCGGAGATGTAGTTATCCTTGGACAGGCTCCTTATAAGTACCATGTGCATGGGAATTTATTCTATAGATTCAAGAAACACAATGTGAAAGTAAATCACGACACAATCAGAAGATCAAACATCTTGAACTTTAGTCGCCTTTCACGGTTCCTACCATATAACTGGGTATATTTTACAGTTCGGGGACACACCCTGGTAAGAAGCTGCTACTACGGTTGCTGAGAGTTTCAGATAGAAAAATTTATAGGTTGACACAAACACATGGGTAAAAGAACAATCGAAACATCTACATCCAAGGTTAAATTCACAATCAAGATACTTGATCAAAACTAATATGAAAATATAGACAGCCAATATGTTCATTACGAAATTACCATAGGGGAATGAAAAAAATACAGAAGACACTCATCAGACACTATGATTTGAGCAGACTGTAGCTATTGGAAAAATCTAACAACAAAACCATCATCAATAGAACAAAAACATTACTTCATAGCTTTTATAATGCCCCAACCTTTCTGAAGCTTCTCTCTTAAAGTCTTAACTATATAGGATCTACCCATTGAGTTGTCCCTGAAGAATATTGGAAAAATAACTTGCTCTTGCCATAAATATAATGCAAAATTCAACTTTTGATGATAGCTGTTAAGCGTTATATTAGGTAGCGGGCTTTAGTCCCACATCGGGTAGAATAATAGAGAGAGGGGTCAGCCTCTCCTATATATATATATATATATATATATATAGTATTTCTCATCTATGAAAACTATTCCATTATTCTAATTCTACATGGTATCATAGCCATAACCCGCCCCCCTCTTTCTCCACAAAGAAAAAAAAACCAAACCCTAGCCGCCCCCGCTGCGCCCCCCCGCCGCCCCACCAGCCAGCACCCCCCCCCCGGGGCAGCCAGGCCCCCCCCCCCCCCCCCGCCGCCGCCACCCGCTATGCAACCCAAAACCCTAACACACATCTGCTGCCGCCTCCCCTATTTCCTGTGTAAACCCTAATTCAAAAAAAAAGAAAAAGTATATCGAAGCCAGAGGCTAAACATTAATTTTTTTTGCACAACATATGTTCCTAGATTACGACTTCAGGAGTGTATATCGAAGCCAGATGGTAGACAATGATTTGTTTGCACAACCTCCGTTCCTAGATTACGACTTCAGGAGTTAACAAAGAGTAGACAAGTTGATTGTTTACGTGGATTTTGTTTCCTTCCTACCCCGATATCCGCATCAGAATCTACACAGTGAGTTACTTGGGTTACTTCTGTGTCCTGGCGTGTGTGATTCCTATACGATTTTTCCATGCACGTGTCGGTTCTGGCCACGTTGATAGCGCACTTGAAAAGTTGATGTGATTATTAGGGTTGGAAAGAATCAGCGATGGTCGAATCAAGAGCATTATGACAACCTCTGAGACGGCTAGCAGTAATACCGGTGTCAGAAACGCATTGGCGGGACCAACGGGCACTGGCACGGCGATCTCTTCGATTCGACTCGTCAATCGGCGGTTGGACGGACCAGACGGATACTCAACACGGCGGAAGAAGGTTGAGAAGACACTTCAGGGTATGCGGTTGTCCAAGCATCTGACTGACAACCCTCCGGAGACGACTGATCCCACGTTTGAGCAGTGGAAGACGGATGATAGTCGACTGTTTACCCAGTTGATGAACTCCATGGAACCATCGGTAGAGGACATGGTTCAAAACACGGACACAGTAAAGGAGCTATGGGAGGTCCTAGCGACGGCGATTGATGGAAAACGCAACTTATCTCGTATCTACGACTCGGTTGTCGGCGTTTACCGGACAGAACAGGACGACAAGTTTCATAAGAACCACTTCCGGACTTTTAAGGCTATGGTCGATGAAGTTGACCGTATATTACCTCTGACAACGGATATCAATGAAGCGAGGGCTCAACGTGAGCAGCTTCATGTGATGGCATATCTTGCCTCTCCGTCCTGATGCGGACTCGGTTCACTCTCAGATCATTGCTGGAGCTGAGCTTCCATCTCTAATAGAAGCTCATTTTCGTGTCCTACGGGCTGCAAAGGTCGTCGAGACCTCTCCAAGCGATGCTCATGTTGATCGATCTGCTCTTGGTGCCACTCGTACTGGATTTCGTGTTGGTCGTGGTGGACGACATGGTGGTCGTGGTGGACGACGTGGTGGCCGTGATGGTAGACGAGACATTGGCAGTCGTAATGGCGGTCGACTGCGCACATGCTTCAGCTGTGTCCTATATGGTCATTTCCAGTGGCAATGTACTAAAGCTCATGCCGCCAACGTTACCTCAGATACTCCTTGATTCTGGTGCGTCTGTACACTTGACAGACGACACATGTATGATACGAAACTATGTACCGGTTGGCCGTATGTCTAATATTACATGTGCCAATGGTGATTCGCTGACAGTCCGTGGGAAAGGATTTGTCCGTCTTTCTTCGGAACTGTCACTACATTCTGTACTACATACCCCTGGAAACTCATTCAACTTACTCTCAATTAGTCGGATTACTCGCGATATGCACTGCTCGGTAACATTCTTTCCTGATGACGAATCCGGATCAATATCGTCGAGTGGTTGGAAAACTCAACTACCTGACAGTTATGACTCGTCCAGATATTTCTCTTGTCGTCAGTGTTGCGAGTAGATTTATGTCATCTCCACGAGTTCCACATTGGCAGACAATTCTTAGAATTTTGCGTTATTTAGTCCAGATGCCTGGAAAAGAAATTCGCATGGAGAACCAGGGATATACAAATGTTGAGTGTTTTACTGATGCTGACTGGAGTGATAGCCTGACAGACAAAAGATCTACGTCTGGTTGCTCGGTATTTATTGGCGAAAACTTGGTATCGTGGAAGAGTAAGAAGCAGAGTGTGATCGCACGATCAAGTTCCGAAGCAGAATATCGAGCCATTGCCCATGGCAATGCAGAAGTGTTATATCTGCAGCATCTTCTACAAGAGCTGAGAGAAGAAGCATGATCTAAAGCAGCAGATATGTGGTGTGATGACCAATTTGCTATGTATATTGCTACCAATCATGTATTTCATGAAAGGACGAAGCACATTGAAATTGATGTCCATTTCGTCCGTGATGAGTATAAAAAGAAAATAATAAAGTTTCATCACGTGAGGACCTGTGATCAGATAGCCGATATCTTCACGAAATCTCTTTTGGGTCATCAGGTACAATTTTTGTGTAACAAGCTGAGCATGATTGATATATATGCTCCAGCTTGAGGAAGGGTGTTAAGCGTTATATTAGGTAGTGGACTTTAGTCCCACATCGGGTAGAATAATAGAGAGAGAGATCGGCCTCTCCTATATATATGTAGTCTTTCTCATCTATGAAAACCATTCCATTATTCTAATTCTACAATAGCAAATCTAAGATCCTCTCAGGTAGCAACCAACATTGTCATATTAGAGTTAGTTCTAAGAACTATCCATACTAATGTTAGGTCTAAGTAACAAGAGTGTTCCATTGCATAAAAAGTTATTCTCCTTCGTACTCTTTATCATTCATAAAAAGACTGCTTTCAGTTTCCTTTCCTCTGAACGATATATATATATATATATTTTTTGAACGATCTTATATATACACACACACACAACACACACACTAATTCAATTCTATACATTTTATAAGTTTGTTTTCTCTATCTTCTACATATTAATCTTTTACTAATTCCTTCCTCTAATTTAAATGCCCTAAGCAAATCATAGGCTTATACTCATGAATTTTGCTTACTCATAAATCTTAACATGCTAGAATAAACTGATAAAACAATAGAATCATGCCTCAATCATATTTACACCTTACTAGATAACAACATTATTATTTTTCTCAGTATACTATAAATCTAACAATTACAAGGGAACATTCTTAATGAAAATTTTAATTTCAAATTCAAACAACAAATATAGGACACTGGGCATCAAAATAGGTGGAAATCACGTTTTGCCCTAAATTCCCAAAACAAAACTAAAATTATTGCCTTCAATCCATGTCCTCCTTCACCAGCAGCAGTGAAAAGCATGGCATGACAAGTGATGCCAAGCTTCAAGATTATGAGTGGCCTGATTCCTTTCCCCTCTGCTACTCTCTCCCTCCTCTCCATCTCCCATTGTTTCTCTCCCTCTTGTTTTAATAGCCACCCATCCGGCCTGTGACAATGGAGACCCCCCCCCCCCAGTGGGTCGATACAATTATATAATTTACCTGAGGCAGTGCAGGTCAATAGTCAGCCATAGAATCTGGTCAATGTCTCTGACAACATATTTTGGCAGGACCTTCAGTAACAACTAATATGCCAATTAGAAAATAGAAATGTTCCAAGAATTTTGTGGACAGAAACCTCAGAAGACATGCAGCACAAGATCATACAAAGATCATTAGGGGTTGTTTGGCCTGCTGCAGCTGCGTGCAGCTTTACTTGCAGCCAACAGATTCCATCATTTGGTTAGCTTCAGCTGCAAGTAAGCATGCAACTTAACTAGGCTTTGAGCTGCATGAGGGAATTAACACACTTTAAATGTTGGTGTCCCCTATATTAGTCAGACGCATCAGTGCCACTCATAGCTGCACGCCACAGCTGCAGCTTAGCACCAATTCCTGCAATAAGGTGTTGCACTGTAGCTGCTGCATTGGCTCCCAATGTAGCGTTCTAAACCCCTTAGTGTCACACAAGCATCTACATTATCTGAATTCTTCACTAAAGAAGAGAACGAGGGTAAGACACTTGACAAATAATAATACCACCAGGCATACTATACCTCCGTTACTCTTATGTCAGAAGAACTTTAATGTTTCAGAGACATATAGCCAAAATTCCAAAGGGTTTAGTATTTCTCTTCTTTCAATGCCTTGGTGGATATAGTTATGGCATTCATTTATTGACTTTCAAAATATAGTTCAGTTGATGAGGAATTAAGTTTGTGGCTTAGTGAATCTAACTATGACATTCATACTTGCATTTCAAAATATAATCAAGGAAAGTGCAAGGTGACAAATGAGTTATAGTCAAGACTTTTCGTACAAACTACGAGTTGCCACCACTATTAAAAAAATCACCATCACTTGACGAGCAATTAAGTAATGACTTCTTCCTTGCATTTGATTAAAAGTTTCTTGCTTCATACATGATTTATCTTTCCCTTTTTTAGTCTATTTGTGTTGTACTATCTGTTTGTGTGAATCAGTACCCTATACCACTTGTGTAGTAGTAACACCAGTAATTAAATTGATGGTGACAAATAAAACTTATTTCAATCTAATAAATGACAAACTATGACATCCACAAAAAGTGTTAATACAGATTCTAATATAGTAATAAGACAATCTCTACTTAGCTTGGTTGCATCAAGCATACATAGTGATAACATACAATAGAAAGAAAATCATATCATCAATGTAAATGAAGTCACAACATGGTGCTACCCATCAGAGTCCTTTTACAAAGTTTAACTAGAAATAGGAGAACCAATAAAGAGATGATAGTTAACAGAGTTCAAATCAAGGAAGGATTTAGAAATGAAACTGAAATTTATGAGAAAGATCTTTACACATAGATGTCATAATTAATCATAGTTAACAGAGTATAGACTGACAACATAGAGTTCCTAATGTGTGTGTTGAAATAAGCAAATATTTATGTTAATATTGGTAGTACCAGGTTAAATAAGTCCTCAGTCCTTCCAGCCATTGCTTTGCCTCGAAGTATCATACGAGTACATGGATCTACTTTTCCACGGATAGAAGATGTGAAAGGATAAACTGATATTCCTCCAGTCTTTCTCCCAATTAATTGATTGAGCTGTACAAAATCCATGTCTTTTGTGCCCATCTCAAGCAATGATTGACTGTAAGTAAACTCACGGGTATTAATTCAAACTTCAAATGCTGAGATAATGGTTGCCTTAGTATCCTAAGGAAGAAGTGAAGATGTGAAAGGTATATCCCGAAGTCATCAAATATTGACCAAGACAGTAATAGTAATGCTCACCAAAACAGCGGCACCAACTGGACTAGTTCTTTCTTCAATGAACTCATATCAAAGACAACCTCTGAATAGACAACATCATTTGTGAAAAGATTGTGCCGCAATACCTTCACACCGTTGACATCTCCTATCTGCAATGAAGAGGCAGATATCATAAATGGTCTTCCTTCTTTCTCGACATCAGAAAGACCCAAGTATATACTTTAAATAGCAAAATCATACAATTAACCACTTAACCTTTAGCAAAGCGAAGCATAATATTCAAAGTGAAAAGATTCATGTTTTCTTTTATTCCAAAACTAGGAAAGACAAATAAAAGATTGCATGCACATGTAATAGCATTAATGTATTATATAGATAATTGGGTGGAAATTGTCACCGATAAGGTAAGAAACTGATAGCTATCAAATTCGTAATCAAATTGTCGACATTAAGTTTACGAACCAATGGAAATAGATGAAAGATGAAAAAGACAAAAGGGACGGAAAGAGGATGTCAAAACCCACAATTTAAGCGTGAAAAATCCGAATCAAACTTTACGAATTCAGACGTGGTAGGATTTTGGAGAAAAGTGAAAAGAAACTAGGCATTGCAAACTATTAGATAACTGTGAAACACAAGCAGAGGAAAGAAGTTTACGAAACAGGTTTTGGCATGCAAAGGGACGCACAAAAATATAAACCATTTAGCTGAATAGCATGACTATCATAAATATGGAGCTTCACACCTTTGACTATGTTGCATGTACACCACAAATTGTATAGTTCTTTAAATATACAATATAAGAGAAGCAGAGCAACTTACCTCCGTAGGAACATATATAGGTTTCCTAGGGATATCTTCTAACAAAAGACTGGGGACAGTTCTCAAAGCTTCAGGTGGATCAGGAGTTTCTTGCTTTAACCGAAGCTCTTGAGTTGCACGTGCTAATTCTGAAAGATCCTCCATTGTCATGCTTGCTTTAACCTTTTCAAGAACTGCTTTCTCTGCTGCTTCATCCCGAGATGCTTTATCTGGATCAGGCTGAAATAAGGAATTAAATAACAATTACAATTTCAAAAGACACTCTCAAATAATCTTCTTTGTGCTGAAGATATACGTGCCAACCTGCATTTCAACTGTGACACGATGAGAGTTTTTCAAGATGAATTTCTCAATCAGCGGAGAGAAAACAGCTTTTGAACCTTCTTCAGATATGCGTGCTTTTAAAGCTAGCAATGGTTTCTCATACCTTAAAGGCTCAAATGGATCCATATCATATATCCACTTCCCCTGTAATTTACATAACAAGCAAAGATAGTTTAGCAACTGGATGTGCATATAACAGATTAATGATAATGAGTGAGAGCAGTAGGATCTCATACCATGGAACGAAGCATAAGAGAAAGGCCTCGAGGAAATGAACCAGTGTTATTCTCCCTAAGAGAGAATTCTATGGTATTCATGGATGCCTCCACAGCTTCAGGAGAAAATCCTTCCTCAACTATGTTTTGGAGTGTATTCATAATCAGTTCTTCAACTTTATGTATGTCATCTTCAGAGACACCTTTAAGTCCAATACTAAACTGAGGTTGAAGGAGTTCATCTTCCACTCCACCACCAACAATAGCCTCTCCTAAGCCACTTTCTAATAGAACTCTTCTCAAAGGAGAAGCTGGGGTTCCCAATAAAAGATGGTCCAAAAACCCAAGAGCTAGCTCAGTCTCCAAGTCTAAGGGCTCGTCAGATAGCAGCCAGTTAAGGCAAACCATGTGCTTCTTTTTCAAGTCACCACCGTCTCCAGCAGGAAATGTTTCTACTACTCTAGCTGGCTCTTTGAACAGCTTCTGCCGTTCAACTTTTGACTCATTTGCAGCAGGGCTTGCTTCAAACTGGTCAAGATATGCTGCCATAGAAAGATAGAGAGAGATCAATATTAGAAATTTAATTGACTCGGTAGTGAAGTTTAAATTGAAGATCACTACATTTCAGAGTTGCATTTACTATGAATATTGCAAAATTCCTGACGGAGATCACATGCGACAATAAGGTAGGGGCAATAAGCCTTTAAATAAGATAGCCACCGACAGGAATGTCACTCTCCCATGAAACGTGGGAATGTGATGGTGATAGGATCCAACATTCACAGGAATATTAAGAGTTCTTATGCCAAATGACAAATGTAAGCACCTTCCAGAAAAATTTGAAATCCCAAACAACATTCTTGCATTCCAATTGCCCACTCAAAGGCTAGACATTTTCAACTTTATTTTTTATCATAAAAACCAAAACCAACACCAATTCTTATGATGCTATTATCTCTCTACCATTTAGTATGACATAATTCCAATTCTGTATTTCATAGACGAAGCTGAGTGAAAGTAAACAAGCTATCAGCAGATTATCATAATGGATCACTTCTGGAAGCAGAAGAAAGAAAAAGAAAAAGAGAAGTCAAGTATTGAGATGAAAAGGATCCACAGAAGCAAACAATAGAGCATAAAAATAAATTCCCCTCTTATATTTCCAAGTCAAGAAATGTATTCCAAGCTATAAGCAACAAAACAATGTCCAGATCTTCCAACCAACTGATGCCTAAGAAGAACCAAACAATCTTACTCTCCATCTACACTTTTTTTCTACTCTAGAGGAATTGGAAGGTGTTCCTTGGTTGGGTGAGCTTAAGCTACAGCATCGAAAAGGTAGGTTACCTAGCGACCAAGTTCAAACTTTTACCAGACCTTTTTTGCCCATACTACCATGGCTGGGAAATTGGCCACAAATAGAGAGTTGACGTCAAGTTGACAATAATCATAATATCTACATCAATTCTCTCGTGGAGCTTCCTTACGCAACATAGCCAACTGCACCATTCTGATGTTGATGTCAATATTAATGGATGGTCTCGACTTTTTATACACCTAGTTTGGTGTTATGACATAAGCAAGTTATGTCTAGGAGTAATGCAAATGTGTGTGGTTCAATAATATATTTGTGAATATAACATCATGTACATAATCATCCGACTTAACAAACAGTGCTTACTATCTAGAGTGGATTAGACTAGGTAAACCTAAATCTAATTTTTTGTAGACTTCAAAAGTATACTTCAGGTTAGCTTAAGCCTGTTTTCCCAAAATGGAACAAATAGTGAAAACGGGAGCATAAGTTATCTTATACCCCATAACAGATACATTACAACAGCATGAAAATCCGATTGTTTTCAGTATTCAGACAGATAGGGCCTTCTACTAGACCAAATTTTAATTGGTAATGCTCTAATTAGGGCAGGGAATTATGCCCAACGACTGGAATCAGATTTGAGCCCTATCTGGACCAGCACTGTTCTATATTTCTCCTAACTCTTTATGGGTAAGATATGGCAAAATATTTTACCTGACCAAAAATTCAGGATCAGGTATAGACCTTAAGAGACCAAGCATCAAGCAACAACAAAAGCCAAACATATAGTGGTTAGATTTTGGAGAACACATCTACACCTCAACCGGAAGACTCATATATATATATATACCTGGTCAGATACTATCTATATACATCAGTAGTTATCAACTTGTACAGTTAAAAAAAAATTATTCTGTAAGGATTATTTTCATAAGATAGCTATAACACGAGCAATGCTTTGTGGAGCGGAGTGTTGGGCAATTAAAAAAACATGTCCAGGAAATGTGCGTAGATGAAATGGGAATGCTAAGATGGATGGAAGGCAATACATTGAAAGATATGATAATAAATTAGTTCACTTGTACCACAAAGTGTAACCGTTACATGACTACGGATGGGTAATATACTTGGTATTAACTTAAGCAAATTTGATAATCCAATATATCAAATAGGCTTTCCATTACTCCATAAGTCAAAGTTATTAATTAAGATTGTTCTAATATTTACTCAACCACTTTATTGCTTTTAACCTAAAGGCACTAAGTTTTTGCTTTAAGAGATTCAATATATTACTATGATCATCCCAAAACAAATCGCTAGCCCTTTTAGATGGATGTATTTCTTAAGAGATAATTAACCATGCAGAAAATATATATAGCGTACCACTTAGGATATGCAATCTCTCAGTTGGATCATCATCTCCATAGAACCATATCCTGGCATTGCTAGGGTGGTAATATTTGCGGTGAAATTCCTGAAATATAAGTTAACATGTTAGCACAATACTGTAGGTTATAATATCTGCACAAGGACCACCTTCAAATAACTTTACGCATTAATGAGGCTACGCTGTTAATTTGAGCAATTATGCTTTACATATCATGTACAGATGCATGTCAAGTCACATGCCCATTCTTGGACTTGCAGATATCTACGTGTCATAAGTCATAACCACAAACATTGGATATACTGCAGAGATAAATAAGTACATGTATGAAATAAAAATTCAAGTTCAGATATTTAGTTCCAGATGAAAAGAGAAGGTTGCCTGCTTCCTATTTTAAGATAAGAAAAGCAAATAAGCTGGTCACAACCAGTCAATTCCTAGATCTAAGTGGTAATAACCAAGCTACATTTATAAGATAAATCAGTGGAACCGGGAAATAAATCCATGGAGCTGAAACTGCTATATCTATAACTTCTGTGAAGAGACTAGAGCTTCAAATACAGACAAAACCAGCAACATTGTAATTGTCAAAAAAATGACAGGAATGATTTGAATGTAGGTTTAAACAAGAATTCTTTTTACCAAAATCATGCAATATGCAAATAAAATATTCAATTTTAAACATCTTATGGACTATGAATTCTGTAGAAGCACAATGTAACCTTGAATTCTTCAAATGTAAGTTTTGGAATGTCTTTTGGATCACCACCACTGTCAACACCATAAGTATTCTCTGGAAAAAGAGCCTGCAACAATTTAATAAATAAAGAAGTAAGATATCCTAATACTTTAAACCTAGTAAGACACTCAAAGATGTAATGTGAGATCAGGCAATTTGCACATAGCAATTACAAGTGACTATCTCAGTAACCTATATCTTCACCAAACAGCTAATTCTTTCTGTTTAAGTATGTCTCCCTCAACTGGGTTTAGGCTCGCACATTGAGCATAGCAGTCGTAGCTGCCAACTTAATCTTGGAAAGAGTTCTCGAAGAATATATAAAATGGAAATACATGAGAGAATGGACAATATTCTGAGGCTGATTAAGAAGGAAGAACTATTCTTCATTCCATGTTAATTTTGAAAGTGAATTTTTGTCAAAGGACATGGCCCTTGTCATGTCTATCTTTAACGCCACCTACAGAAAATACCCAGAACTTCATCTTATCTAAGCTTTGATAATCCAAGTTCCTCAGATGTACAGGAAGGATCACTGGGCATGTGGATCATAACACAACAGCCTAATGCCAACATGTGTATAATAACAATCACAGAGACTGAATGATACCATGTAAAGTGTGACAAGAGATCTTGAATTATCTAGCTTTTGACCTCAAAAACTTGATTGAGAATGAAACTCAGTATGATAATCTGACTGGCGCCGTTTCAGTTAATATTGTCTATTGGACCAAATGCAAATGAGAACATTTACATCATGCGTAAAAAAACATTAGAAGAATAAAATAAGCTGCACATAGCTGAACAATTAAGTTGAAAACCCTTTGCCCACAAAAGATACTACTTTCAAAATGGTAGCTATCAGGAGCTTGCCTGCTGAGATACCCGACCCAGTATGTTATCCGGCTGAGAGTACACTCCTTTCATTTCATTGAAAACAACACCTGTAACCAAATGCCAAAAATGATAATCAGAACAACAAGATGGGACTTTCTAAAATCATCAAAAGTTATTGATAACTTAAGATTAATCTTTTTAAAAGACTAATAAAGATAGTTTATTGGCAGGTTATCTCCAACTCTCCTGAAGACAATAATTTGCAGTATCGGACAGCCGACACCAATACGGTTTACCATGTCCCGATCCGATACAGACTTATACCAATAATGACCGATAGTCAATTCGGCAAAGAAAATTGAACGAAAAATACTAATCGACAAGGATGTAAGAGCATAATAAGGCTGTAAAAGCATGTAAATGAAGAAATTTTATTTATAAGAGGTAAACCAATCAACAATGGTGACTATTCTTTACTCTCCAAAACTACTACGAAACAACACAAAAAATACTTATAACTATGCCTAAATGTCTAAAATATTTTTTCTAAATTTTTAATAATTAATAATTATTTGCTTTTCGATACTGTCCGATACCAATTCTGATACCGATATTGCAAACCTTGTTGACGACACATTATAGGCTACCATAAAGTAAGCAAGCCAAATAAAGGAGAAGTATGAGATGGTACGTGGAACCTTTATAGGATATTTCTTCGGCAGGGTCATTAAGCTCGTAATGCCAGCCCTCTTGTTGAAACGTCTGGAAGTCCTTAACACAGTTAGGAAAAAAGACAGCATCCAAGTACACATCAACCAAATTGTAGAAATCCTGAACAATGAGCGAAGTGACATACCAAAAAATGTTAACTATCATCACAATGGAAATAAGTTAAGCAACAAGAAATCTTATGCATACTTACTTTGGCATTCGTTGAAGCTACTGGATAACAAGTTCTATCAGGATACGTGAATGCATTCAGGAAAGTGTTTAAGCTTCCTTTCAACAACTCAACAAAGGGTTCTTTCAAAGGGTACTTCCTGGATCCACATAGTACACTGTGTTCAAGTATGTGAGGTATTCCCGTTGAATCTTTCCTGCAGTTAGTCATAACTCAAATTGTCAATGCGCTAGGTTTTGCTGGTATGAATGTTGACTGACTAATGTAGGTTCATTCTTTATGCATGCAATCATTATACAAGTAGTTAGCGATCGTACGCAACTAATGTTATAGAGCTCAATGCTAAATTGTGTTTACCTGTTGGTTTTCACACAAAAGTGGTATATATTATGGACACAAATACATTTAGCACTGAAAATTAATTGTTGCTAAAATCTAAATATATGTATGAAGTTACTTCTAGAGGCTGAGGTATTACATACAATATGACATCCTAAATTATCTCATTCAGTAAATTAATTGCAGCAAGCAAAAGTATCCTATATACAATATTATGGATAGTGCCAATTTGTCATGCCGCCCGCAAGTGTCGTTCCAATAACCCAAAGGACTTAGTTGGCGCATATACATTGTGATGGTATATTCTGTGGAAATGAAATATGCAATCTAAGATACATGCACGCAAATATTAACTAGTGAAGCAACTATAATAACATTTGGAATAATCAGGATATTCCAGAAACTTATAGTTTCAGAAGACTGATCTAATTTCGTTGTAATCATGCGACTCACCAATCCACTAAAACTATTGCCACGCAGTCTAAACAAAAAGTTTCCCAAATTAAGACTCAGAAACACCCATGCATTTCATCATGAATGCAATCAATATGAAGTCTCATATTCAAGTGATACTTTCTAGTTTCTACAAATTCATATAAAAGGTCATTTATTACCTAAAAGTTAGAATGTAGCAATCTATCATTTTTGTGATCAAACTAAATAGCTCTACAAACGATAGATCAGATCGAATTAGAAAATGGAAAGATTTGTACGGTTTAAGTTATATAGTTTCTCAGAATGCTCCAGCAACTAGACAAATGATAAATCTACCATCTCAAGAATTTCAAATTTCTCATATAACAGATATTTCAGGTAAGTTGGTTAGGGGAATATCTGGCTGTGTGGATCCCTTGACCCAAAATGTCTAGTCGTGACATATTACCACTTTGAAACTTTGAGACGAGTACACCAAAATCAACTTAACAAAACCTTGGAGAGATCTACAGATATAAGTCAAGAGAGGGGCGCTTCACAAAGTAAGGCATGGTAATGGTAATGTCATTGTAAACTTGCACCAAGTTGTGAGAAATTGTATTCAATACAAGGTTACCTACAGAACCTATGGGACGAGGATGGAAAACAGAATAGTGGTACGCCTCTTGTTATGAAACAGGAAACACTAGGGGTTTCGGACACATAAGTAGAACAAAATACGTTACTTTGGAACAGCTTCTGAATATGCTTCGGACCCTTCTCATGAGTATAGTGACGGTTTAGACAACTTAGGCTGTTTCTAGATCGGAGTTTCACATTTCGGAAAGCCAAAATAATAATTATAAATTAAAAAACAGAGACATATTTGACGCTTTTAATTGTGTTTTACTTGTTGTTTTGGTTAGTTTTAAATGGAATAATATTCAACATTGATGAGTTGTTCGCCGTAATAGACTCGTTTTTTTTTTACTTTTAGACAAAATACACCCATAAATATATAGGTATGAACGGGAATAATATCAAGATGTATGAATGTTCTGAATTTATACATATAAAACTTCAAAAAATAGTAATGGTTATAGTGCGTAATAAGGATTTTTATCGAAGTGTAGCATGTCAATCTTCGGCACAACGGAATCATTTTGTCAACAATATTTGTTCTATACTTCTCTCTGTTTTGAACTTTCTTAGCTGAATTGACCAGAAAAGAGAGCCAGGGGGTGTCGGACACTATCAGTGGGGGTCGATATTGGGGACATACCAAAACTGATAATATACGGACGATAAGCATCACATCATCCAATACTGCAAAACTTGATATATAGTTTCTCGTAACTCTAAGCAAGGATAAATAAACTTGTGACTTCAAAATCTGGCTAGCTAAGCGGTTGGCTGTACTTATTCACTATGAATCCCAAGACCAAGTGAGCATAATAAACTACAACAAATCCAAAAGTCCATATGTATTTCCAATGGTCTTTTATATATCCATGGAAATTTATGTCTCTCTCCCCCTTCTTTGTGTTACATTCTCTCTCCCATTTTACCAGCTAAAAAGTTGGCTGAGACGACCACTTCAAACCCAAGAGTCCAAGACAAAGTGAAGAACAAATAAGCTATAAGGAAAAAAAAAAGCCATTTTTATTCAAAACGAACTTTTACCTTCCCTAGGGCCTACTGTTTGCTCCCTCTAGCAAAGTGGTTGGTTGTCATATATACACATCGAATCCCAATACCCAGCACAATATATTTCCAAGGGAAGGGCTTATGTTTTCTATATTTCCCTACTTATGTCTCTTGAACGATCTAGAACACTGCTTTTAGCATTTATAATGTCGCTTTTACTGTTTCGGAATGGTTTATTTCCCCAATTTGGAACAGTTTCGTTTTGTGATTCTGAAGAAGTTTTGTGGAAGGCTAGTTGATAAGGGTTTAGTGATTTATAGTAACTCTATTTTAGGTTATAACTACAGTCACATTGCCAAAGAAATTAAATACAACAGGTATAAACTTTAATACTAAAGTGTTAGTTCATTACATCTACTATAATGGAGTCGACAACAATTATTTATTAACAATATAAAAAACAGAAAACATACAAGGAACAAGTGGTTATAATTTACTTTGATCAGAAGATACAAAGAAAAAGTGGTTATAATATACTCACGGTGGGGTGCGGAAGACAATGCCAAACACCTTATTCTCATCGCTGTTTGACACAGACATTATTTCTGCACCAGTCTTCTTGTGCTTGTAGAGCACAGCTGTTGATTTGCATTCATCAATGATTTGTTCGGATATCTTTTCGAAACCAAGCCTTTCAGCAATAGCATGGCTGTCATTTACATCTGTTCAATTCAAAGGAGATACAGGCTTAAGTCACACTAGAGGAATCCGGAGAAAGCAAGTATCAATATTTTCAGAGAAGTCTAAAATAAATAAATAAAAACAAAAAAAAACAAAAAAAACTGTACCTTACTTCTCTAAATTCTGTAGATGTTAAATGAGTGTATGAGTAGGTAAAGGTGGGAGTGCAATCTGGGGGGTTTTTTTTTTTTTTTTGCCTGTGGATACAGGTTGTATCGGGGTAGAAATGAACTGCAACTACTAAAAGTGAAGCTTACAAGAAGCTCTTAGATTAAAATAATATAACACAAAACTTAATTTCTGTTTACAAAGTGAACTTTTTATGTACCTATAAAATAAATCCTAATGTAGATTGTCACCTTTATATCCAGACTCCGGGTTATAAAATGAATCAACTTTAGATTGCAAGATACATGTCTAATGCATAGTTTGATGTATAGGCTGATACCGATCCGATACGGCTGATGCCGATACATTTTGGCATGTCTCAATCCAATACCGACTGATATCGATACCGATACCGAGAGATACCGACATTGAGGAGCTCCTTTACAGTCAATTCGACAAAAAACAATGGACGAAAAAGACGAATCAGCAAGGATGTAAAAGCATAATAAGGTTGTAAAAGCATGTACAGTAGAAAACTTTCCTATCCCAGATAAACCATTCAGCAAAGGGTGACTATCATTCAATTTCAAAACCGCTCATAAAAACACATGAAATACTTAAAATTATGCCTAAATGTATAAAACATTTTTTTCCAAAATTTTAATAATTTATCAATAATTATTTGTTTTTCGATACCAAAAAATCCGATACTCCAATCCGAGACTGCTGATACTGCCGATCCCAATACTCATAGAAAGGGTCCGATACAGATTCGTGACTCACCAGCCATCATGCAAGGAATGGCAACTAAAGAATCTAATAATGGGTGTAAGTATAGAATAAGGAAGCACGTAAAAATATAAAACTAGGGACATGGAGAATAATAAAGATGTTTGAATGCAAATACTTGGGCTTCTATTGCAGGCAGTCCAACTCAATGATTAATGAGTTTAAACTAGTCAATAGGATTGCATGGCAACAAGCTTTGGTTTTTCTAATAGTATTTTTTACATTTTGTCCATTTTTTAAGTGGGCGAGTTACTCTATGTTAGCACATTCCTTATTTGGTTAGAACATGGTTATCCATTATCCATACCAGGGATCTACACCAGACCTAGGCATAGTTTGAAGTATCGGCCGATACCGATCCGATACGGCCGATACCGATACAGTTTGGCATGTCCCGATCCGATACCGACCGATACCCGATAATGACCGATACCGACATTAGAGGTCTCTTTTCCGGTCAATTCGGCAAAGAAAATTGAATTAAAAAAGATCAATTAGCAAGGGCGTAAAAGCATAGTAAGGTTGTAAAAGCATATAAATGAGAAAAATTTATCTATCGCATATAAATCAATCGACAATGGTAACTACTATTTCATTCAATTTCAAAAATACTAAGAAACGACACTAAAAATACTTTAAATTATGCATAAATGTATAAAATATATTTTCTAAAATGTTAATAATTTACTAATAGTTGTTTGCTTTCCGATACCAAAAAATCCGATACTCCGATCTGAAACCGCCGATACTACCGATACCGCCGATCCCGATACTCATTGGAATGGTCCGATACCGATTCCGATACCGATACTTTGAACCTTGGACCTAGGTTGCGTTAGACACGGATTGGGACGTGGGATTCAGGATTCAGGTATGGTGATTATATATATAAAGTTGAAAACATATCTACATACATTTTCTAAGAAAACAGTGGGAATATATCCCCCGTGTTTTATCAATAGACATAACCAAACAAGACTCTATAATTATGCATGTTTGGATGGTAATTATGTTCCAAAAAGTTCCAGAAAGTATATGCTGCAAAGAAATGTTAAAATTTTAATCACATTTTGCGTCACTTTGCAGCCTAGACATAGGCAGTTCTTGGCCACATGAGCGTGGTCTCACGGTAGGTTTAATCATAAATTTGATTTTCATTCTTCAGTTGAGAGATTTTCAGACTAAATTGAAGGACTCAATTGGAAGAATAAACTACTTTTCTACACATCAATTACAATTTGGGTTTGTCCCAGTGTAAGTTAACCAAAAGAACAAGAAATTTATCAACAATGGGTTGGAAAGAACCAAACTTTCAGATTAAACCAAATAAAAGAGCAAAAAATTGACGAAAAGACGCAACTTTTCTCAGTACCAAGCACAAACAGAGTTTTTTCCAATATAATAACCAAAAGAACAACAAATTTATTAGCAACAAGTAAAAGAACCAAACTTTAGGACCAAAACGAAGAAAAAATATGAAATTTTGAAGAAAAGGCATAATTTTCTAAGTATCAAGCAGAATTCTAGTTTGTTCAAATATACACAACCAAAAGAACAATCTTTCTGACAAGTAAAAGAAACAAGGTTTATGACTAAACGGAACAAAGATATGCAATTTTGAAGAGAAGACACAACTTTTATCTGTACCAAGCACAATTCGAGTCCTTTTCGATGTGAATAATCAAATGAAGAACAATTGTATCAACAACTCAACAAGTACATAAAGAGCCAAAGTTTTTGCACTAGACTACTTGTTTCGCTGTAAATAATCAAAAGACTGAAACTTTATTAACAAAAACTAAAAAAAATCCAAACTTTAGCGTTAAACCTAAGAAGAAGATAAATGCGATTTGGACGAAGAGGGATAGAGTATTTGCCGGTGAGGTTACCTCTAAAAGCCTCCTTGGGGGAGGTGGAGACGGCGACGGGAGCGAGCGAGAAGCTCCTCCTCTGGTGCAGAGGGAAGGCGGTGAGCGGACGCCACCGGAGCGGAGCGGAGAGGCGCTGGTGCCTTCGGAGAGTCGAGGGCGAGGAGGAGGAGGAGGGGCGGGAATGGGACCTCAGGCGGAGGAATAGACGCTTGATGGGGGCTGTGGAGCGGAGAAGAGAGAGCCTCTCCATCTTCGGTGGTGGTGGTGGCGGTGGCGGTGGCTGCCTCAATTAGAGGGTTATCTTTGAGGAAATAAATAGTGGGAAGGGGTTGTTCACTTGAACAATCCACTCAATGTTGTGGGAGGTTTAGGTCCATGTGGCTCTATGCTTGCCAAACAAGAATTAGGGTTTTATTTTGTTCTTATGGTTATTTACATTCACTACTTCTAAGTTTTGGACTTATTATACAAAGTATTCCTACTTTTAAACTAATTACACTGACCGTTTCTCACTTTAGAAAAAAAAAAATAACGATAGTTAGTGTTATAACTTTTTATTTTTATCTTAAAGTAGGGGTACCCCGTGTAATAAATATAAAACATAGGGGTGGTCAGTATAATTAGTTTAAAAATAGGGGTGTCCCGTATAATAAGTCCAAAACTTAGGAGTAGTTAGTGTAAATAATATTTTTTTTAAACTTTACACAGTAGGGAAGAAAATTCAGAAGATTAAATACACAATAAAGAAGTGTCCTAATATTATGCATAGATAACAAACTTTCTGGAATATATAAAAGATACATATAGTCAATAGTAATGACAGTAATATATATATATATATATATATATATATATATATATATATATAAAGAATGTTGAAGTATTCAGATTGTCAATGATATTAGCGGCATGGGAACGATACCGCCAATAGGCAGTCTGGATGCAAAAATAAAAAATACAGAAGGACTTAGAATTTGTTTGTATTCTATTTATATCTATTTATAGTTGTTGCTCTCCCGTCAAGCAGTTATAAATAGATAAAGAGAATGCAAACAAATCTCAAGCCCTTTATATATATATATATATATATATATATATATATATATATATATATATATATATATATATATATATACCACCAATGACATTGGCGGTCTGAATTCTTCTACATTCTAACTGTCACTATTAATGGTGATCTTGCGCTCATACCACCCTTAGTATTGGTGATATGTATCTTTCTTTGTATCTGAGAATGTTTGTTACCCATGCACAATATTAGTATACATCTTTAGAAAGAAAGAAAGAAAAAATATAACACTAGAAACTAACACTACAATGTGATGAGTCTAGAGGATGTTCTCACTTTTCTTACTCCAATTATGTGATTATGTTAAAATTATCAAGATGAACTACAACGAAAGTTGAGTATAAGCTTCAAATATGAGTTAAGAGGTAGGTTTTAATAGAATCAATTATATGTTTTGGTGTATTTAAATTCAATATTCATGGTGTAAAATATAATATTCTTAATTTAAATCAGAATATTAACTAGTATAGCCTCCTACCAGAATAGTTCCTTGAGTATAGCCTCCTACCAGAATATAGTAATTCTTGTTGTTAGAAGATAATTATGATAGCATACCTACTAAGAAAAATAAATTAGAATATTGGCAGCTCCCAAAAGTTTAGCATCCCTAATAAACCCTAGCATCCAACACCTGTAAATTTATTGACCATTATCCTTTGATATATTTAGGAATGACTTGAGAGTAGTATAGACAATAATAGGGTTATTTAGAAATTTGACCATATTGTTTGACCGTAGTATTAAGGAACCAATAGAAATCTAAGGTTGAATATTAGGAATAAACCTAACTTTCATAGTGAGATAATATAAGAGGACTATAAATTTAGATTATTGTCTTGATATTAGCAGAGCAGTACCTTAGGAAACCAAGAGGAATAAATCAATACCTTAGTAAGAGCAAGGGTACCCTATCTTCAGCTTAATAGATCCCCTAGAATCCATGATCATCATTTAGTCATACGTGAGTCTCCATGAGTCACCGACTGTGTCATCTCATCCAACTATCTATATACTTTTCCATCTTGAGTTAATCCCTTCCTCCGTCATAGATCAATCGTCATAGATCTTTACCCAATTAAAATTTATTGAATGATTAAAACTTTTTCCTTAATCATACCTCGAACATAGAGACTAGCATACCAGCTTCCCTTAGGAAATTATGATATTATCAAGAGTCTCTCTATTTACTTTTATATCTTGTTTCTCCAAAATTTTAACGCTCGCTATTTGTGTGATGACTAAAAATTTCCTTCATCTTTCAAATCGTGACACATTACCCTCTAATGGTAGGCCTAGTGATTTCTTTTATGTTAGGATATATAGTTTGGTAGGATTGTAGTTTGTTAATCTTGAATTTAAAATTTTTGTGCTTAGTAGTTAGAACTTGATAGTTTAATTTATTTATTCATATTATGATTTTATGATTATCCTTTAGTTTAAATCAAGTAATCCATTCCACATATCTCAATATAAGTTATATCCTCTTTCACTTGAGAGCTAGTAACTTCTCCATTCTTAATAACAACACTTTTGTTCTATAAGCACTATGATTAAGACTTAAAATGACCATTATCTATGGAGTTTTATAATGCAATATGATACCCTAATAAGTACCAAGATCTTTTTTTCGTATACCTCAACAAGAGTTTCTACTTTATTTACAAGAATAAGGTTATTTTGTAGATTCCCCTTAAGGCAGTTACAGTATTAGAAATTCTTGTAAGTTGGGTAGCATGTCTCACAACCTAGTATCCCATAGTCATTTTGACCCATTAATGAAGTGTAATTGAATGACACCAATTATATGCTAGCATAAGAAGATAGTGTTTATCCAGACTGTAGAGCTTTAGAGACCATACCCCCATTTGGTCGACCAGAGACTTAGACGAGAAGTTAGCATGGAAACTATAGAGGCACAACTATCGGACGAGTCTTAGATTCTTGATGAACTTGAACTATTCATCATAATCTCACATACTTATATTTTTGGACTATCTTGACTCATGCTGCTATTACAGCCTAGTTTTGCAAGCTTATTCCTTATCAAGCTTGTTCATGACATATGTATTATTGGGGGGCCACACTAATACATTGTCTAATTAGAATCAGTGTATTTTGGTCTGATCAATCTTAGTGCACTGGGTTCGCTCTTCATATGACTACTTTACATGGATTGAGATATAGTTGACTTAGCTTGTTAGACAAATTTACTTGCCCTCCAGACAGGTCAGAGCATATTGTATCGGTTACATAACTGTACTGATATGAGAATGCGAATAAAAATTTACCAAAAATAAGATTTTAATCAACAACTGCCTTGACAACTCCCTTTTGAATTCTTTAATCGCCTTGAACCCCGTACTTGTATTCTATCACCTCCTCCTTGAACTCTTTATTGTTGTTTTTCGTCTTTTCCTCTTTCGGAAAGACGAACGCCCATGCTTGATATAAGTTTGATACACAAATAGTACTAGATATTGTAACAACTATTTTTTTTAAAATATTTTAAAATAAATTTTTCTGGATTTTTTGGTAATTTTTAATTAATTATTAAAAAGGTCCTTATGGGATTAATATTTTTATGTATTAAACTAATTATTAAAATATTACAAAAATTATATTTTTTGGTGTATAATTAATTATTGGATGTTGTGTAATTTTTCTAAAATTTATTGGACTCAAAAACTATTTCTTTAGCTAAAAACACCATTTTTGACTGAACCGGATTAAACCGGGTTGAACCGGACCCAACCCAACCCGAACCGAACCAGTTAAACCCAACCGACCCAAACCCTAAGCTAACGGGTCGGGTTTGGACCCGACCCGCTAGCCCGCCGCCCGCTAACCCAAACCCCCGTTCCCCACGATCCCCCCGCCCCCGCGATTCCCGGCCGACGACCCCCTCGTTTCCGGCCACGACCCCGCCCCCGACTCGGCGACGCCCCCGCCCCGCGGCGCACAATCCCGCCCCCGCTCTACCGCCTTTCCCTCTTCCCTCTCATATTTAAACCCCATCTCATGTCACCAACTTCACCGCCACCGCCATCACCAACCCCGACCCCCGCTGCTCCGGTCACCGCTCCGCCTCCGCCATGACCCTGCCTTCGGCGACGACTCTAGCCCCAAGTTCCCCGGCCGACGAGCCCCCGACGACCCCAGTGCCGCCTCCGCAGCACAGCAACACCGCCGTCGTGCCACGCCGCGCCACCCTGTCGCAAAAATCAGCAATGTATCCCTCTTCTAGCTTGCACAACTCCATGTACGTTGTTCCAATTTTTGTTCTGTCGAATCTTGCGAGTAGACCGCATGACCCCCTCGAAACCCATGTAATTCGTTCGGGATATCGCGTCCTGTGTCAGTCGTAAACCGCGACACAAAAACAGGAAAATTAACCCTATTTCTGAAAATTCAGAATTTTGTCCCGACTCCTCAGTTCACGACCGTTTTGCGACCAACCTGCTAAATGTTTTCAAAATCTACTTGAACAGTAATTTAGACCATATGACCAAATTTTAAACCATGTAATTAGTTTAATTTATGGTGTTGTAGATTGTGATTTATTCGAGGGTAAAAATGACCAAATACTTGGTATTTAAAAACCCTAATTTTTCCGGTACTGGGTGCGCCCCGCTAAACGAGACGACTTGGTCGTGTGCGAATTTCACCAAAAGGTGTGCACCGTTAATACAGACGTATGAGATTTTGTAGAAGTTGATTTGGATGTGCGTGCACACCGGAATCAACGCGTATCCGTCGACAACACCCCATATCGGCCCTATTTCGAAACTCGTTGTAACTTCGTATACGCTCATCGTATCGAAACAAAACTTGCGCCATTGGACTCGTAGCAATACACTGGTCCTGTGACCCAAGTTTGGTTCGATTCTGAGAACGTTGACAAAATCCCGTATCGTGGGCCCCACGGCTCCACTTGACGGGCGATTTTGTGATCGGCTCATCGGAATCCAGTTCTGGACATTCTGTTGAGTTCATATCGTCGTTCTGGACTTGTAGACACTAAGTTTGACAAATTTGGAGAATATTGTATTTGATACATTTTACGGTGCGAAGTGGGCCACATGTGGACCCCGCTTTGACCAAAAACTGTCATTTTTCCCCTGTGTCCAAATTGGACTTATGGATAGGCAATTCTAGCTATTTTATATCTTATGAACATGATGGTAATGATTATTTCAGCAACCAGAGGAGTACTTGAAGACCCCATGAATACCGGAGCAACTATTGGAATCCAAGCACCAGGCAAGTGTACCTTGCCAACTTGCAGTGATTCCTGTTATAGTATTTGTTTGAGTTATATATATATATATATATATATATATATATATACAATTGATATATCTATTCAACCTAGGACCGTGTGATATTGTTTAGCGTCCGAATAATATTCGGGTGCCAACGCCGTACGCGGAGTTGTGTAACGTCACCTAGAGATTGATATCGCGACCCTATATATCTTCGTGCTTGCATTATCAAGTACGTCATACCATAGGACACCTGACACTGTTCATGAGACAGAATCTTCCTGAATCATTCATGGTGATTCTGTATAGGTTACAGGATTCGAGACATAAACTTTTTATATCCAGAGCTATCATATGACTTGCTGCATTATATATGATCTTGCGTGTCATGGACATGAGACGTGTGATTAAATTGGGTGGGGAGAGACTTACCATACTTAAGGCTGATTATATTATATATATATATATATATATATATATATATATATATATATATTTTTTTTTTCTGACACAGAGCTTTGGCATATGTACTGGCCCTTTGAGAAAATGCTGCTATGGGTTTCTCCGACACAGAGCCTATAGTAGTCTCAGCCTGAGTATGATTAATGCTCTCACTTGCATATCACATTGCTGGTTACATAGTTTACCCTATTGATTCATTTATACTGCACTGTATTTATTTGGCTTGAGTTATTCATGTACCTTGTTATGTCCCCTGAGGACCTGGATCCGGATTATGTCTCCAGGTTTAGCAGAGAAGATCTATCCCGAGGTATACGGGACAGGAGCATACACTGGAGCCGTACCAGCACCAGAGGACGAGGTCGTGCCAGAGGATTTCTCCTGAGTATTGGCTTTATATACTCAGTTGTTTATGTTTCTAGTTACTCTACTTCATGTCTCTTGGATTATTGTATTAAACTTATTCTCGGGTTGTTCCCCGAGACACTTTTTATTGAGACTTGTTAGATTATATTTTATTTCGATTATTCTGGCATTTGATCTATGATTACCTTCTGTGGATGAGATTAGAATTAGATTGTGACTTGTATCGTAGACCTATTTATTGTTGTATTATAACTTAAGTACACCCCGATGGGTCCATTAAATTGGATTTGCCTATTGGTGTGTGCTGCTGGCCAGTGCCACGTGGCTAGTCCCTCGATATTTTGGGACTGGGGCGTGACATAGTTTTTGTGGTGGCCCATGCAGGTCTACGACTAAATTATTTCGGTTTTAACTAAGAAACTGAGCAAGCCTGCGACAAAGATAGGATAAGTTATAGGATCTCATCCACTTGATTGATTCGTTCTTGACCTCTATATCAACTTCAAAATAATTTATTGACTTGCATCATGCCTTGATTCTTCTGTACGCTTCTCATAGTTTATTTTGGATGCAGAGTAATGGATTCACAAGCATGCGACGAGACTCCCGCGGGAACACCACAAGTTGCAATGGTCACCTACGACGATGAAGTGACACCAGTGGGTGGTGGAGGTCAATAAGCTCAACAATGTAGTCAAGCAAATCAGCATGCCTCGAGAATCCAGCAAGATGACATTCCACCATCGACGCAGTTTACTCCACCGATACCTACTTTACCACCAAGACAGCTTATGGACGGACAACAGATGTTTCAAATATTCTACGCAATGATACGAGCCCAACAACAGGTTCATCAAGAGGCCCAGCAAAGCCAAGCGAAGTTCTTTGACGGACTTAGCTTTGAGCTACAAAAATTAATCAGCTACGTTGCAACTACTTTAGACACGGAAGTCCTTGCTGCAGGCCGACGCATGGAGCACGTCACCAAGAGAGAGTCCAGTCAGAAGCGGCCGCATGCATTAGCACCAGACCAAGCACAGTAGGAAAGAGCTGTAAAGCGACCCCAGAGAAAACTACCACAGAGAGCAGCACCAAGAGCCTTATTCCTGCCTACATGCCAATATTGTGGCAAGCGAGGCCATTATGAGAGCGAGTGCAGACGCCTAATGGGATTATGCTTGATTTGCGGATCCAGCCAATATTTAGCCAAAGATTGCACGATGCATCGAAGAGAACCACCGATGATTAACCGAGAAGCCTCACCAGCTCCAGGAGGGTATCAGCCGAGGCCACCTTTGACACCCTAGGGAGTACTCTTCCAGCAGGCCCAGCAACAGCAGAGGGCACAACCCCAAGGACGTAGACAAGCTTTTGCAATGACAATGGAGGACGCACATACTCGGAGAGTAGCGAATACGCGTAAGATTTAAGTTATTCATAGATATCTATTCCTAGTGATGCTTTAGCACGTGCCTGTTAGTTCATGACCTTAGCCTTAAACCTAGTAATTTTGTACTTGTTAATAATTGATAACCTAGTTTTCCTAAGCTGTAGTTTTTCTTGCTCTAACCAGATTTATTTACTTTTGAAATCCCTAACTTTCATTATTTAGGGAAATACTTTAGGTGTTTTGCTTAACCCTCATCTTTCGATTTCTCCTTGATCATGATTCTTTGTTTGTATCGTGCTTCGAACATGTCTTGCAATCGTGTCATCTCTTCTGACCAGTTATGCTTTCTTAATTGTGAGAACGCAATTCTTTTAAGGTGGGTAGATTGTAACAACCTATTTTTTTAAATATTTTAAAATAAATTTTTCTGATTATTTGGTAATTTTTAATTAATTATTAAAAAGGTCCTTCTGGGATTAATATTTTTATGTATTAAACTAATTATTAAAATATTAAAAAAATTATATTTTTTGGTGTATAATTAATTATTGGATGTTGTGTAATTTTTCTGAAATTTATTGGGCTCAAAAACTATTTTCTTAGCTAAAAACACCATTTTTGACTGAACCGGATTAAACCGGGTTGAACCGGACTGAACCGGACCCAACCCAACCCGAACCGAACCAGCTAAACCAAACCGACCCAAACCTTAAGCTAACGGGTCGGGTTTGGACCCGACCCGCTAGCCCACCGCCGGCTAACCCGCTAACCCAAACCCCCGTTCCCCACGATCCCCCCGCCCCCGACTCGGCGACGCCCCCGCCCCGCGGCACACGATCCCGCCCCGGCTCCACCGCCTCTCCCCCTTCCCTCTCCTATTTAAACCCCATCACCTGTCACCAACTTCACTGCCATCACCACCCCCCCCGCTGCTTCAGTCACCGCTCCGCCTCCGGCGATAACTCTAGCCCCGAGTTCCCCGGCCGACGAGCCCCCGGCGACCCCAGCGCCGCCGCCGCAGCACAGCAACACCGCCGCCGTGCCCCGCCGTTGTGCCACGCCGCGCCACCCTGTCGCAAAAATCAGCAAGGTATCACTCTTCTAGCTTTCATAAGTCCCTGTACGTTATTCCGATTTCTGTTCTGTCGAATCCTACGCGTAGACCGCATGACCCTCTCGAAACCCATGTAATTTGTTCGGCGTATCGCGTCCTGTGTCAGTCGCAAACTGCGACGCAAAAACAGAAAAATTAACCCTATTTATGAAAATTCAGAATTTTGTCCCGAACTCCTCAGTTCACGACCATTTTGCGACCAACCAGCTAAATGTTATCAAAATCCACTTGAACAATTATTTAGACCATATGACCAAATTTTAAACCCTGTAATTAATTTAATTTATGGTGTTGTAGATTATGATTTATTCGAGGGTGAAAATGACCAAAAACTTGGTATTTAAAAATTCTGATTTTTCCGGAACTGGGTACGCCCCGCTAAACGAGACGACTTGGTCATGTGCGAATTTTACCAAAAGGTGCGCACCGTTAATACGGACATGTGAGATTTCGTAAAAGTTGATTTGGATGGGCGTGCACACCGGAATCAACGCGTATCCGTCGACAACATCCTGTATCGGCCCTGTTCTGAAACTCGTTGTAACTTCGTATACGCTCGTCGTATAGAAAACGAAACTTGAGCCATTGGACTCGTAGAAATACGCTAGTCCTGTGACCCAAGTTTGGTTCAATTCTGAGAACGTTGACAAAATTCCGCATCGTGGGCCCCATGGCTCCACTTGACGGGCGATTTTGTGATCGGCTCATCGGAATCCAGTTCTGGATATTTTGTTGGGTTCATATCATCGTTCTGGACTTGTAGACACTAAGTTTGACGAATTTGGATAACATTATCTCTGGCATATTTTTCGGTGCGAAGTGGGCCACATGTGGACCCCACTTTGACCAAAAACTGTCATTTTGCCCCTGTGTCCAAATTGGACTTATGGACAGGCAATTCTAGCTATTTCATATCTTCTGAATATGATGGTAATGATTATTTCAGCAACCGGAGGAGTACTTGAAGACCCCACGAATACCGGAGCAACTGTTGGAATCCAAGCACCAGGCAAGTGTACCTTGCCAACTTGCAGTGATTCCTGTTATAGTATTTGTTTGAGTTCTTTGTACATATATATATATATATATATATATATATATATATATATATATATATATATATATATATACTCTTGATATATCTGTTCAACCTAGGACCGTGTGACATTGCTTAGCATCCGAATAATATTCGGGTGCCAACGTCGTACGCGGAGTTGTGTAACGTCACCTAGAGATTGATATCGCGACCCTATATATCTTCGTGCTTGCATTATCAAGTACGTCATACCATAGGACACCTGACACTGTTCATGAGACAGAATCTTCCTGAGTCATTCATGGTGATTCTGTATAGGTTACAGGATTCGAGACATAGACTTTTTATATCCAGAGCTATCATATGACTTGCTGCATTAGATATTATCTTCCGTGTCATGGACATGAGACGTGTGATAACATTGGGTGGGGAGAGACTTACCATACTAAAGGCTGATTATATTATATATATATATATATATATATATATATATATATATATATATATATATATATATATATATAGTTATCTGGAGGTGCCTTAGACTCTGACACAGAGCTTTGGCACATGTACTGGCCCTTCGAGAAAATGCTGCTATGGGTTTCCCCGACACAGAGCCTATAGTAGTCTCAGCCTGAGTATGATTAATGCTCTTACTTGCATATCATATAGCTGGTTACATAGTTTATCCTATTGATTCATTTATTACTGCACTGCATTTATTTGGCTTGAGTTATTCTTGTACCTTGCTATGTCCTCTGAGGACCTGGATCCGGATTATGTCCCCAGATTTAGCAGAGAAGATCTATCCCGAGGTATACGGGACAAGAGCATACACTGGAGTCGTACCAACACCAGAGGACGATGTCGTGCCAGAGGATTTCTCCTGAGTATTGGCTTTATATACTCAGTTATTTATGTTTCTAGTTACTCTATTTCATGTCTCTTGGATTATTGTATTAAACTTATTCTCGGGTTGTTCCCCGAGATACTTTTTATTGAGACTTGTTAGATTATATTTTATTTCGATTATTCTGGCATTTGATTTGTGATTACCTTCTGTGGATGAGATTAGAATTAGACTGTGACTTGTATCGTAGACCTATTTATTGTTGCATTACAGCTTAAGTACACCCTGATCGGTCCATTAAATTGGGTTTGCCTATTGGTGTGTGCTGCTGGCCAGTGCCACGTGGATAGTCCCTCGTTATTTTGGGACAAAGGCGTAACAGATATACCCCATAGGCCAATCACATTACTATGTGACTATCTTTTATAATTAAGGGCATATTACATGTTATAGGTTTTGTGTTAAGATTTTGAGGATTAGTAAGCACTATTGAATGATTGAGGATTTTTTTTTTTGTATAGCCTGGTGTTTATGAAAGATGGATAAATTCAAAGTTGGGTAGAAGTTGCATTGTCAACTTGAGCTGAAATTTTATATGAAGATCTTAGAAAGTGATTACGAAGGTTATCAAGTAAGATAAGATCAAGGAAATTGTCATTTTAATTTCGAGAATTTTTTTAGAAGAATAATTATGATGATGATGATGATTTAACTTTAAAGATAAGAATGCCTTATAGAATGAATTTTAAAATTTTGATATTGCGGACCAAATATTTATAATTGAGCACATGATTTAAATTTTGAATATTGGAGATTGAATCAACGATTTAAATTTTGAGGATAAAAATAGAATTCTAAACATGAACATTGATGGATTGAATTCAAAATTTTATAATTTGATGATTTAAATTAAAAGTTAAATTTTGATTGTTGGATCACCTATATGAAATGTTGAGGATGGAAATTGAATTTAAAATTTGAAGAGTACGAAATTCTTAAGTTGAAAATCGAAATAAGATTTGATTAGAGTTGTTTATATTTAAAAATTTATAGAATATTATGATAGTTGGAGTCCTGATTTAAAATTTGATGTGGGTTATTTAAATCTTGAAGATGTCATATATATATTTGACTTAAATTTGGACCTTGATTATTTAAATTCGAGAAAAGATTACGATAGGTCAAAATTTAATTTAAACAGTGGTATTTTAATTTTGAAGATATTGCGATAGATTTGAATAAATTTTGCTATTTAATTTTTTGAGAAGATTGTGGTTGGCTTGGCTTAGATACGAATTTGGAGGATTTAACAAATCGTGCTTTATTTTTAATTTTGAGGACAAAATTCTTGTAAGTTGGGTAGATTGTAAAATTTCTGACCAAAAATAGGTATTTTGTATGTATTTTATATTTATTGTATTTATTTTAGGTTATTTTTAAATCAATTAAAATCTAATTATTTTATTAGGATACTTTACCGTAGTTTAGACACTAATGATATAGGACGAACCCAAAATCTACAACGCCCTTCGTAGGAAGTAGCCTACATGGGAGACACAACTTGTAAGATCTTTTCATGACTCAGAATTTGACCATTCAACATTAGTATGACACTAGTGTAACAACCATAGTTTATTGTATTTAATATTTAGATATTTTTATATAAATAATTCATTTATGGTTATTTCCTATCCAAACATTCTTCAATAAGCAACCCATAATTCTTTCATGCCAAATTAGGCCACTTTTCTCTTTTGTAGAATTTATTTATTATTTATTACTATTTTTAATCCCATAGAATCAAATCAAAATTTTGTCATTAATTAATTATTTGATTAGTTGTTGCTTTTAATAACTGACAACCTAATTAAGAAACATTCTAACAAACTAACTACCCAATCCTAATCCTACCCCTCTTCATAAACCAGCGGCCTCCCCCATCCGTACGCACTCACCTCCCCCTCTCTTCTCTCCATATATATATATATATATATATATATATATATATATATATATATATATATATATATATATATATATAAACCCCTTCTCTCTTCTAAAAACATTAATTTAAATTCTCCTCTACAAAATCCTAATTTTCTTCTTCACCTCCTTCCTCCAAGCCTCCACCACCATCACCAAGCTGCCCCCCCCCCCCTCCTTACGTGGCCACACCACCTCTTCCATCCAAGAACCCTAGTAATTCTCTCCTTCTTCTTTAATCTTTTTCTCCTTAATATCTTCTTGTTAATATGTTTATATAGATTTGTATATATGTATATGATGTTTTATAAACTCCATTAATTTATGATTGAAGAACCCATTCAACCCATGAACCCTAATTTTGAGGCACAACCCAAATTTTTTGTGCATGCATGAAATCTCCTTCAAAACCCTCTTTAATTATTGTTAATATATTCATATAGATGATAATAATATGAAATATATTCTGTTTTTATAAATAATTCCAGATTTATTAAATCGTATTAAAAGTTTTTAGCATATTTTATGGGTAGTTTTGACCTAGTTTTGATGTATGCATGTTGGAGACCCTTGGACCTTGTTAGGACTTGATCATAGATAGAAAATTCTAAAATTTTCTTGATAAAGTATTATTTTTTCAGAAATTATATATTCTAAAATTATATCAAAATTATATTATTTAATGATTATATTATCACAACACCCATGTACCACCCCTTGGCATGCATACTAGCAAGTTTGGTTGCCAACCCTAATAGGATCAACTTGTAGATGGTAAAAATCCTAATTATTTTTGTATGGATAAAAAAATTAGTATTTATTGTATTTATTACTGATTTTACCATATTTATTCAAATTTTAATTTTATTTATAAAAATTAGAATTCTAGGTATTTTATGTAGCAAGTTGACCTAGTTTTGACAAAACTTGACCCCGACAGCTTTAGACAACCCCCGACAAAAAATCCATATTTTTAGCATTTAAAATTATATTATTATATTTTAATTCTGATTTATAAGTATTTATTCCAGATTTATTATTTGTCAAAAAGTAAATTTTATTGACTAGAAGGTAACCCGTTATGACCTAGTTTTGGTTTCTACTTAGTTTTAGACTCATAGAATTTATAGGAGATGGCCATATCACTAAAAATCCTATTTTATAATAAAATCCCAGAATTAATAGTTTTAATAATTAATGATTTAAAAAAATAGTTTTTGGCAATGTAAATGGTTAGTAATATTTTGGCGTGTAGTTACTTGCATGTGCAACCAACGTAGGATTAATAACTAGATAATAACTTAATTTGACTAGAGGAATAAGATTCTAATTAGTGTAATAATTAATTAGTAGGTGTTCGAGACGTTCCTGTGGAGAACTCCAGTCCAGATTTGTTGTGCTTGCATTTTGGCTTGGAAGGCAAATACACCTTGCTTGATTGTATTGTTCACTTTACATTATGCCTAGTTTTTATTTTGCTAGATGTGTGCACGTGTCTTAGAAGTAGTTGACTTACCTGGTATGTTGTAAAGATACGTGGTATCTTCTGACCTGACATTGTTTCAAACACGTTCACTGTCTGAGTGAGAGAGTGCATGGACTAGTGTGTCGATCGCGCATCGATACGTGAGTTCGCGTCTTGTGTTAGTAGTTGGTGTTAGTTAGTTCTAGATTTTATTGACGTCTTGCATTATGTCTGTACCGCGTATACGGTTCGGATAGTACATTGGGAGGGGGAGTCTACTAATGAGTGTATGGAATTTCTGTTTCTAATGGTGTAAATGGTGTGTATCGTGTACCCCCGAGTTCTGTAGAACGCCTGGTGGGATGACTATTCTTCTATTTCTCCCCCCCTCATGCGCCATTAGAGATGTCTCGAGTGCATATCACATAGATGATTAGTTACCCTATTATTGTTTACTGCTTTACTTTCATGCATGTCGATTTCTTGTGTACTTGTTATGTCCCTCTGAGGATCTGGCACCATTCCAGGTATAGAATATCATAATTATTTGCAGGTGCACGGATCAGGACTGGCTACTTCTTTCTCTTTCGATGAGGTCTTCCCTTAGAGCTTCTTGATCACTAGATGATGTACTTATTTGTTGTCTTTCATATCCTAGTTTGGTAGTAGATTTGTCTCCACCCGACTATTAGTTCTTCTCGACTATTTCATACTTGGTTATTTGCCATATTTGGTTATTCATTACTATTTGGTTTTGTGGAAGAGATTAGTATTGCCTGTGACTTATGTAATTATATACCACTTGAGAATTATTATTCATAAAATAGCGTAAGTATGTGTATGGTTTTCATATATTGGAGTTGCCATGTACATACGGCTGGCATGCTTACGTATTTCTAGTCCTACATATTTTAGGACTGGGGCGTGACACTGCATATCTTTTGTAGCTTAGAACTGTGTTGTAGACTCTTTTGTAGCCTTAATTTTCTATTACTCTTGTATTTGATCTTGAACGAAAAAGTTGAGAACAACAAAGTCGGAGCACAAAGTGTGCTGGCCGGAGAAGAATGAGCAATTCGACGAAAAGTGTGCATGAGACCCTTGAAAAAATGCTTGTATTTCAGCACATCATCCAAATCCTCATAAAAATGCTTGCGTTTAGCACAACATTCAAATCCTTGCAAAAGTGCGCCGAGAAATGTTGAGTACTCTAGGTGCACTTTACTCCTCATGCGTACGTTTTGTACGAATGACATCTAACCAAATACTTACAAAATGCACCAAGGCTATCAGAAACTTGGGAGCACTTTTGAGAAAAATTCTCAACGGCGCACATTTGAGCGTTCAACCTCGTCAATAAAGAGAAAGTACGCCAAGCCCTTGTTAGCGCACTAATTCCTTTCTCTGAGCTTTCTTGATGGGCAAGCCTTGATTTTAGCATCGCCTCGACTGCTGTGTTCTTGAACATCTTGTCTCGACTGATGTGCCATGCTTTGAGACTTGTGTCTGTCTTTTAGTAGACCTTCCTACGCTTGTTTGTGCGCCAAACAACAATGATGGCAGACTTGATGAAAGGGCGCCAAGTTTATAGCTTGGGTACTTTCATTTGTGCGCCAAGCTCCTGACTCACGCCCCAGTCCCAGAATACGTAGGACTAGGAACATGTAAGCATGCCAGCCGCATGGATATGACAACTCCAATGTATGGACACCAAAATCCACACGTACGCTGTAATATGAATATCAATTCACAAGTGGTATAACATGTATCACAAGTCACATGGGTACAGTCTAAATCTCATCCACAGAAAATTAATATAAATAAATAACCAACATCTATATAACTAGATCTTAATAAGTAGTATCTAAAGATGATAGTTGGATGGAAACAAATCCACTACCAACTCGAATGTAAGAGCAAATACAAAATAAGTACAACACAACAACACCATATAAGAATACTGGCTAGCAATCACGGGCTCGAAGAGAGGACATCCACGAAACATATATAACCATCCAAATCTATGCTCCTGCAAATACTCAAGAACAGATACACCTGACAGAGGACCAGGTCCTCAGAGGGACGTAACAAGATACAGAAAAGCGAGCCAACTTGAATACATAATTTGAAAATAAGTACGCTGTACAAGACAATCTATATGAATGCAAATGAGGATAACTTTTCGACGTATGGGCAAGGGTAGGCTACTCGATCTACCTCACAACTCACACACACGTCAATGGACATCAGAAATCGACATACCGCGGGGGTAGCGACCAGCGAGACTCCAGAAATTGACATACCGGGGGGGTAGTGACCAGCACGACACACGCCCGTAGTGCGAGCTATATACTACAATATACCATAGTGGTTAAAAGCCCATATGCCTAACGATTGTCCTTGATGATACTAAGTGCCATGTGTGTGTCAACATATCTAATACATAGTAATGACTGAAAGAAAACTACACATGCAAGAAATATACAAAAATGCAATAAATATATAGAAATATACTAAGCATGCAAAATACTGTAAACAATTTGGCAAGGTATCTTGCCTGGTAAGAAAGCTGCAAGGTGTACTGTCTAGAAGTCAACGCGCAGGATCAAAAGCTATGGCCGCAGAACAAATGTCTCCGGATGCTGAAATAAACATCACCAATGTTCCCAGAATAAGCAAAATAGCTAAAAAGCACTTCCCTTTCGTCCAATTTGGACACAGGGGCAAAACCATAATTTCGGATAAAAGTGGGGTCCACGCGTGGTCCACTTTGCACCGAAAAACGTGCCAAGGGTAATAGTCTCTAAATGGGACAAATTATAGGTCACACAATGTAACGCCCCGCTCCGCGTCGGCGTTATGTATCAAGGTGAGTGGACAGAACTTCGTTCTCTGATTCTTGCACGCCTTAATAATAACCTGTGTTTTTGCTTGCAATGTTTTCTTAAGAGAATGATAGAACCTGCCTTGCATGTTAATGAACGAACTCACCTAGCTTGTCTTTGAAACAATGCCTGCTTAACGAGAATCCTGAATCGCCTGCTTAGAGTGCATGAATGTGTTCACTATCGTCTATGCTTCGAGAGAACCATACTGTGCCTGAACGTGTTCAAGTGATAAGTCGAATTGCCCCGCAACAATGAGTGTATTCTGATGGTTCGTCTCGTCTGCATACTAGAGTTTATTTGATAGTGTTCCATGCATTCGTACGCGGTCGGACAATGGCTTTTGGTGGAGAGCTGAACTGCATGCGTTATAACCACCATGGGTCACAGCTGCCATTAGCTTCAGAGAATGAGTCATTGGTATACTGTTCCACCAGCTGCCGATCCTGAATACTCGGGGATCGCCCTGCATATAGCTAAGTCATTGTGTTGGCTTGGATAGTGACTGCCCCTAAGAATGTGCATCGTGTGTCTAGCTTTGCATCAGACCCTCGAGTCGCACGAGACACGCTGCGCACACCCTGAAACATGAACGGTTTGCTTGCTTGCATATTCAATATGAAACTCTGTTTCCAAACATGTTTCTAAACAAGTAAATCGACTCTGCTAGAACTGCATGAAACGAACCTAGGTAAAACTAGAAAGATCACTAGTAATGTAATGTTTTATAACATGATTACTTAGTGCCTGTTTGAGTGAATGCTTGTTTCTGTTCAGTTGATTTATCTCACCAGTACTTGTATAAAGTGATGACCTGTCACCCTCATATTTCCATCTAAGGGTAGTTTGGTAATTGTCAATGGGTATATTTATTTTTAGATTTATTTATAATTAATAATTGTGCATGACTAATTTATTTATTTTATTTATTGCTAGTGTAGACTTGTTTTGGACTTGTATAGTGGACCTAACCATTTTATTTAAAGGACATGAACAAATATTTGGACTAGTCTAAGTTGAGCCCATGAATTAGGCCCATGGATTAGGAAACATGATTAATTAGTGAAACCATTAGACTAGAACCTTTCCTCCCTAATTAATTCTTCATGAGAGGCCCCAAGGGGTATTTGGGACATTACACATTGCTTGGGGAGAGGTTTATGACCAGCCATAATTGAGAGGGGAGAGAGTGCTCTCATTTTAGTTCTTTCCCAAATTTCTAGATCTAGTTTTTCCCCTTTCATTTCCCCTCCATTCCCTCATTATTTCACCACCAAATCTTCACCAAACTTATCCTAAAATTATCACTAAAGCCTCTACATCAAGGATCTACAAGCAAGGAGCAAGGAACAAGGAGGAGGAGGCCAAGATCTACAAGGAGAGGAGCAACTTGTCATTTGGAACCTTTACATTGGGAATCCATCTCCCAATAGGTACAAATCAGTTTTTCCCCTTCTTATAGACTATAGATCTGAGTTTTTACCATGAGAAACCACCCCACATGCATAGGTTACCCATAGGTTTTGGTTTGGAGTCATTTGGAGACCTACGGTGGAAGTTACGTCCATTTTGGTGCCGATTTTGGGGGAATTCCGAAATTGGCACATGTAGTGCTTGTCAATGGATCTAATAGATCTAATTGACCATTGATTGTTTGTTTGTAGCTTGTGTCGTGTCCATAATTGGATACATGTGGGCCGAATCTCGTCAATTCGACGAAACGGTCGATTTTGGGGTTTTTCTCCGACACGGGGCATTGTGCATATCGCATTGAGACACGGACACGTAGACACTTTAATTACAATACGTGTTGTTCATAATTTATGTATTGGATGTGTTCGTGTCCTCCGGGATACGTTTGGTTGTGTGTTGGAGGCCGTATCGCAAGCGTATCATAGAAAAGTGTGATACGGGTGCGATGCGCCCCATGTGTTTGATATTTTGTCCTTCTTATTATACGTACATGTGTGAATGTATATATTTAAGCTATTGATATATTATATAGTATATATAATAGTGTATTTTTAGGTTATGTATATTGTGTGGGTTTAGGTGTTTATAATAAGAGTATCTAGATATGTATAACTATGTGTGTATATATATATATATATATATATATATATATATATATATATATATATATATATATATATATATATATATTTATATGTTGTATATATAGGAATACTTGTGTTATATGTGTATGTATATATATATATTTATGTTGTGATTATGTATATATCTATATCTATGTAGTTATGAGATATGTAAGTATATACATATTGGTGTTTGTGTGAGTGTTGTGTGTGTCTAGGTATGCTCGAGTATGAGAGCAGCAGCCACAGTATCTTTGAGCAGAGAGCAGAGTTCAGAAGGCTCTGCACTTGAGCAACTGGGTCTCGACAGTGTGGAATTTCCTGTGCAATAGGGCACTGCACAGTGGCTGTGCAGTGAACACAGTCTTGGCTGTGCAGTGAGCACAGTTTTGCTTGTCCCTGTGCAATGCAAAGGGAAGGGGAGGATTTAGCAGTGAGCTCGGGCCAGCGCTCACTGAAGTAGATTCAGCAGTGTATCAGCCAATGCAGTCTCCATTTTCACACAGGAACTCGGGAAGGGGTAGACTAGCCTGTGCAGGTAGCAGTATCACTCGGTAGAGAGAGCCGAGTACTGTGTTCAACAAAACTTCACAGTATCAGTTTAGAACTGCCACTGTGCAGTTTCCCAAGCTCAGTATTAGTTGGGGGGAAGTAGAGGTTGTCCATACAGTAAAGGGAAGTATGTGGTTTATACTTGTTACCAATTCGTGTGTGGTATGGACTCGATACATTTTTCAGACAACTAGGATAGGTGCTGTGCAGCATTGCAACTCTCGAGAGGAAACTGACAGTCTGGAAGTTTCATTATATATACTGTGCAGTATCTTACTGCACTGTGTAAACGACACTGGGGTGTTAACAGCCAGTTCCCAGTGCAAGTTCATCCGAGTAGTTGGGTTTCCTCGGGCCAGTACACTGGAAGTTGGGTATAGTAAGACCAAAGGCAGCCAGTGTACAAGGAGCTCGAGCAGCAGGAAGAAACTGCACACCTAGCTGAAATTGCTCTGTGTCCAGCGGGCACACAAGGAAGTCGATAGCAGCAACCAGGTCTACACCACCTGAAGTTTACACATGGTTGGGGATGAGCAACAGGTTACTCACAATCGGGAATACCCTGGGTGCTGTGTGCTCACAGTTGGGTGAGTATCAGACGCCAGTAATTGTAATTTGTCAGTGAATTTCAGTCCATTTTGAGTATCTAGCTAGTTATTTTCAGTGTGTAGTTAGTTAGTCGAATACCTTGTTAGCATTATTTTTTTTAGCTAGATAACTGTGTATAATTACCTTGTTAGTTTAAATAGTTAGCCTAGTAGTTAATGTATCTAAGTATATTAGTGTAGACACATATGTATATATATATGTTAGTATACTAGATAAATAGTTACCTATGTAAACATATATATTGGTATTAGTTGTTATATTATAATAGTTAGTTATATATGTATTAGATGTACTAAGTGTTGGATTGCCTTGGGATACCAGGGTATCACCAAGGTATTTGGGTCGATACCAAGGTATGGACTTTGGAGTATCGAGTTGAGTGCGATACGCCTTGGTGTAAGGCCAAGGTATCCAAATTAAGTTGTTTTGACATAGTACTATAATGTTTGGCTCGTATACATATATAAAACCTATTTTTTCATATTCGAAACTTGCGTATCTGGAGATACGACCCTTTTGAGTATTTTATTTTAGGTTAGCTTAGCTAGTATAGCATATCTTCATAGCGTATCGACTTAGTGACTTAGCTTTTGACTCTTGCAACCTAGATCTCATCGGTTTGACTTAAAAATGGCGTATCGACCTAGAATTTTATCAACTTCAGTTATTTTCATTATCAAACCTTGTATTGATGCAACATACCATATATAGGTTGTGAGACACCGGCTTGGGCATCGAGAGACACACCTTGCTCAGGACGTCAGGCGAGTACATTTCTCTGATTGTTTTCAATTCATAATATTGTATATATGCATGTTCTAGAATTGTATACATTGATCCCGACACAGTGATTTTCACGGACTAGTGCTATATGGATCCCGTCATGAGGTGTTATCCCCTACCGTGTTCAGCGGGTACTCGTGTACATTGTATCTCATCGTGTATACTGGGTATTGATGTTACTACGTGTTCACACACTGCTCGTGTTCAGTGTGCTTATTCGTGTACATCCACTGCTCGTGACAGTGGTTATATTTTCGTGTTCGTAGCGTGTCGTGATTGGATCCATCGGTATTAGTTGGGGGTGGGAGAGTAGGAGTTGATTATGTGATCAAAGCCATTGTTACAAATCGTGTACATTCTGATTACATACTTCACTTGTAATCCGTCTTACCTGATCATGTTCACCCAACCCGATCACATAATGAACTCGTATTCTGAGGCACAGTAGTTAGTTTTAGATTGCAGTTACTTCATCATATTGCTGATATCCATATTGTTGATCTATATACCCTCGTACATTACCTGTATATTTCTTGTTCATCTTTCATATGTTCAGTGATCTTGTATTTTATTTCTATATCTGTTTATATGCTCGATTATGTTATTGGAACTGCTTTCAGAGGTATGTACTTCGCTCCAATCCTGACTGGATATATTTTTCCAGATGACTGGCTTCTAGAGCAGTGTCCTACCTACTACGGGCCGCAGGACGACGTACCTATAGAGGACACTCTTATTGACCAGGGGGACTTAGTAGCAGAGCCCGAGGAGGTTTAGACTATTTTTTTTGTAGTTGAGATTGTATTAGACTTTTTCTGTTGTGGATTCACATCTTGTATATTATTCAGATTGTGGATTTGTACTTTTATTCTTCCCTCGTTATTTCCATTCGTGCATATTTCTTCCTTAGTTTGATTTTGTGATTGAGATTAGTTATTCATGTGAGATGCCATATTGCTCCTCCGTTTGGAGTTGAGATGTTTGACAGGTACTATATATATTGTTGAGATGTTAGATAGTTAGAGATGACCAAGACAGCGTTCTACCGTCGATTCTGCGGTGTAGGCTGGCGTAACCACGTACTCGTGCCCGAATATCCGGGTGCGGGTCGTGACATGACCCACCAACAGTTTACTTGTTCGCAGGTACTGGATCGTCCGAGGGAGCGATAGGTGTGCCACAGTCCCGAAGACCCGGAATCCTGGTTTCGATTGTTGCCCCGAGAATGCTATCGTATAAGGGGGCATAATGTATGGAACGAACGTGTGCCTTTGCTAAAGGAAACCCAAGTTGCCTCGATTGTCCCGAACACTCAGTTGGCTAATGCATTGCATTGCAACAAGTCCCTTTCCGCTGCTTACTCGATTGATGCGATGATAGCCAACTATCAACTTAAACGATTGGCCTTGCACGGGCGCAACCCCAGGCCCGTGCGGCATCACGTCCCCCGAAAGCTCGAACGGGCCATTCGCTTGGCTCCCTTCCTCCCTCGCACCCGCGGGACGGGCGCGGTGATTCGCGTCCGGCGCGCCGAGGCACGGTGATACGTGTCCGGTTCGTTAATTCTCGGCCGCACGGGGCGGGGCAGGGCGGAGCGGCGGCCCGGGCGGGACCGGGGCGTGACAGAGAATGGTATCAGAGCGGAATCGATTCTCTGGCCCAAACCGTTGCTATGACTCTGAGATATTATCGATATGGTTTTGCAAAGAGCGTTCCATACAATAAGTCCATATATATTCTCAAAGTGTAAAATGTTTCCTGAACTTGAATTTCTTGATTGTTTCGATTGAGTACGGCGAGGGACGTCACTATCGCTACTCGGGATATCGAGAAGTTTATCCTTGAAGTTTCGAGGACGAAACTTTTTGTTGGTTGGTAAGTATGTAACGCCCCGCTCCGCGCCGGCGTTATGTATCAAGGTGAGTGGGCAGAACTTCGTTCTCTGATTCTTGCACGCCTTAATAATAACCTGTGTTTTTGCTTGCAATGTTTTCTTAAGAGAATGATAGAACCTGCCTTGCATGTTAATGAACGAACTCATCTAGCTTGTCTTTGAAACAATGCCTGCTTAACGAGAATCCTGAATCGCCTGCTTAGAGTGCATGAATGTGTTCACTATCGTCTATGCTTCGAGAGAACCATACTGTGCCTGAACGTGTTCAAGTGATAAGTCGGATTGCCCCGCAACAATGAGTGTATTCTGATGGTTCGTCTCGTCTGTATACTAGAGTTTATTTGATAGTGTTCCATGCATTCGCACGCGGTCGGACAATGGCTTTTGGTGGAGAGCTGAACTGCATGCGTTATAACCACCATGGGTCACAGCTGCCATTAGCTTCAGAGAATGAGTCATTGGTATGCTGTTCCACCAGCTGCCGATCCTGAATACTCGGGGACCGTCCTGCATATAGCTAAGTCATTGTGTTGGCTTGGATAGTGACTGCCCCTAAGAATGTGCATCGTGTGTCTAGCTTTGCATCAGACCCTCGAGTCGCACGAGACACGCTGCGCACACCCTGAAACATGAACGGTTTGCTTGCTTGCATATTCAATATGAAACTCTGTTTCCAAACATGTTTCTAAACAAGTAAATCGACTCTGCTAGAACTGCATGAAACGAACCTAGGTAAAACTAGAAAGATCACTAGTAATGTAATGTTTTATAACATGATTACTTAGTGCCTGTTTGAGTGAATGCTTGTTTCTGTTCAGTTGATTTATCTCACCAGTACTTGTATAAAGTGCTGACCCACCAACAGTTTACTTGTTCGCAGGTACTGGATCGTCCGAGGGAGCGATAGGTGTGCCACAGTCCCGAAGACCCGGAATCCTGGTTTCGATTGTTGCCCCGAGAATGCTATCGTATAAGGGGGCATAATGTATGGAACGAACGTGTGCCTTTGCTAAAGGAAACCCAAGTTGCCTCGATTGTCCCGAACACTCAGTTGGCTAATGCATTGCATTGCAACAAGTCCCTTTCCGCTGCTTACTCGATTGATGCGATGATAGCCAACTATCAACTTAAACGATTGGCCTTGCACGGGCGCAACCCCAGGCCCGTGCGGCATCACGTCCCCCGAAAGCTCGAATGGGCCATTCGCTTGGCTCCCTTCCTCCCTCGCACCCGCGGGACGGGTGCGGTGATTCGCGTCCGGCGCGCCGAGGCACGGTGATACGTGTCCGGTTCGTTAATTCCCGGCCGCACGGGGCGGGTTAGGGCGGAGCGGCGGCCCGGGCGGGACCGGGGCGTGACAGAGAATGGTATCAGAGCGGAATCGATTCTCTGGCCCAAACCGTTGCTATGACTCTGAGATATTATCGATATGGTTTTGCAAAGAGCGTTCCATACAATAAGTCCATAGATATTCTCAAAGTGCAAAATGTTTCCTGAACTTGAATTGCTTGATTGTTTCGATTGAGTACGGCGAGGGACGTCACTATCGCTACTCGGGATATCGAGAAGTTTATCCTTGAAGTTTCGAGGACGAAACTTTTTGTTGGTTGGTAAGTATGTAACGCCCCGCTCCGCGCCGGCGTTATGTATCAAGGTGAGTGGGCAGAACTTCGTTCTCTGATTCTTTTACGCCTTAATAATAACCTGTGTTTTTGCTTGCAATGTTTTCTTAAGAGAATGATAGAACCTGCCTTGCATGTTAATGAACGAACTCATCTAGCTTGTCTTTGAAACAATGCCTGCTTAACGAGAATCCTGAATCGCCTGCTTAGAGTGCATGAATGTGTTCACTATCGTCTATGCTTCGAGAGAACCATACTGTGCCTGAACGTGTTCAAGTGATAAGTCGGATTGCCCCGCAACAATGAGTGTATTCTGATGGTTCGTCTCGTCTGCATACTAGAGTTTATTTGATAGTGTTCCATGCATTCGCACGCGGTCGGACAATGGCTTTTGGTGGAGAGCTGAACTGCATGCGTTATAACCACCATGGGTCACAGCTGCCATTAGCTTCAGAGAATGAGTCATTGGTATGCTGTTCCACCAGCTGTCGATCCTGAATACTCGGGGACCGTCCTGCATATAGCTAAGTCATTGTGTTGGCTTGGATAGTGACTGCCCCTAAGAATGTGCATCGTGTGTCTAGCTTTGCATCAGACCCTCGAGTCGCACGAGACACGCTGCGCACACCCTGAAACATGAACGGTTTGCTTGCTTGCATATTCAATATGAAACTCTGTTTCCAAACATGTTTCTAAACAAGTAAATCGACTCTGCTAGAACTGCATGAAACGAACCTAGGTAAAACTAGAAAGATCACTAGTAATATAATGTTTTATAACATGATTACTTAGTGCCTGTTTGAGTGAATGCTTGTTTCTGTTCAGTTGATTTATCTCACCAGTACTTGTATAAAGTGCTGACCCACCAACAGTTTACTTGTTCGCAGGTACTGGATCGTCCGAGGGAGCGATAGGCGTGCCACAGTCCCGAAGACCCGGAATCCTGGTTTCGATTGTTGCCCCGAGAATGCTATCGTATAAGGGGGCATAATGTATGGAACGAACGTGTGCCTTTGCTAAAGGAAATCCAAGTTGCCTCGATTGTCCCGAACACTCAGTTGGCTAATGCATTGCATTGCAACAAGTCCCTTTCCGCTGCTTACTCGATTGATGCGATGATAGCCAACTATCAACTTAAACGATTGGCCTTGCACGGGCGCAACCCCAGGCCCGTGCGGCATCACGTCCCCCGAAAGCTCGAACGGGCCATTCGCTTGGCTCCCTTCCTCCCTCGCACCCGCGGGACGGGTGCGGTGATTCGCGTCCGGCGCGCCGAGGCACGGTGATACGTGTCCGGTTCGTTAATTCCCGGCCGTACGGGGCGGGGCAGGGCGGAGCGGCGGCCCGGGCGGGACCGGGGCGTGACAGAGAATGGTATCAGAGCGGAATCGATTCTCTGGCCCAAACTGTTGCTATGACTCTGAGATATTATCGATATGGTTTTGCAAAGAGCGTTCCATACAATAAGTCCATAGATATTCTCAAAGTGCAAAATGTTTCCTGAACTTGAATTGCTTGATTGTTTCGATTGAGTACGACGAGGGACGTCACTATCGCTACTCGGGATATCGAGAAGTTTATCCTTGAAGTTTCGAGGACGAAACTTTTTGTTGGTTGGTAAGTATGTAACGCCCCGCTCCGCGCCGGCGTTATGTATCAAGGTGAGTGGGCAGAACTTCGTTCTCTGATTCTTGCACGCCTTAATAATAACCTGTGTTTTTGCTTGCAATGTTTTCTTAAGAGAATGATAGAACCTGCCTTGCATGTTAATGAACGAACTCACCTAGCTTGTCTTTGAAACAATGCCCGCTTAACGAGAATCCTGAATCGCCTGCTTAGAGTGCATGAATGTGTTCACTATCGTCTATGCTTCGAGAGAACCATACTGTGCCTGAACGTGTTCAAGTGATAAGTCGGATTGCCCCGCAACAATGAGTGTATTCTGATGGTTCGTCTCGTCTGCATACTAGAGTTTATTTGATAGTGTTCCATGCATTCGCACGCGGTCGGACAATGGCTTTTGGTGGAGAGCTGAACTGCATGCGTTATAACCACCATGGGTCACAGCTGCCATTAGCTTCAGAGAATGAGTCATTGGTATGCTGTTCCACCAGCTGCCGATCCTGAATACTCGGGGACCGTCCTGCATATAGCTAAGTCATTGTGTTGGCTTGGATAGTGACTGCCCCTAAGAATGTGCATCGTGTGTCTAGCTTTGCATCAGACCCTCGAGTCGCACAAGATACGCTGCGCACACCCTGAAACATGAACGGTTTGCTTGCTTGCATATTCAATATGAAACTCTGTTTCCAAACATGTTTCTAAACAAGTAAATCGACTCTGCTAGAACTGCATGAAACGAACCTAGGTAAAACTAGAAAGATCACTAGTAATGTAATGTTTTATAACATGATTACTTAGTGCCTGTTTGAGTGAATGCTTGTTTCTGTTCAGTTGATTTATCTCACCAGTACTTGTATAAAGTGCTGACCCACCAACAGTTTACTTGTTCGCAGGTACTGGATCGTCCGAGGGAGCGATAGGCGTGCCACAGTCCCGAAGACCCGGAATCCTGGTTTCGATTGTTGCCCCGAGAATGCTATCGTATAAGGGGGCATAATGTATGGAACGAACGTGTGCCTTTGCTAAAGAAAACCCAAGTTGCCTCGATTGTCCCGAACACTCAGTTGGCTAATGCATTGCATTGCAACAAGTCCCTTTCCGCTGCTTACTCGATTGATGCGATGATAGCCAACTATCAACTTAAACGATTGGCCTTGCACGGGCGCAACCCCAGGCCCGTGCGGCATCACGTCCCCCGAAAGCTCGAACGGGCCATTCGCTTGGCTCCCTTCCTCCCTCGCACCCGCGGGACGGGTGCGGTGATTCGCGTCCGGCGCGCCGAGGCACGGTGATACGTGTCCGGTTCGTTAATTCCCGGCCGCACGGGGCGGGGCAGGGCGGAGCGGCGGTCCGGGTGGGACCGGGGCGTGACACACAACTCTAGATGTCAATACGAACCCAACGGTATGTCCAAATATGGGTTCCGATGGGCCGAACACAAATTTACCCAAAAAGTCAACTGTGGGGCCCGCCAATTGGCGACTTGGTCAACTGTCTCAGAATTGAGTGAAAATTGGGTCACAGGACCAGCGCGTTACCATGAGTCTAGTGGCGTAAGTTTTGTCTCAATCTGACGAGCATGCACAAAATGCACGCGACTTCAACAAAAGTTACGACACGGGGTGTCTCCGCGGATACGGGCTGATTTCGGCGCGCACACGCGTCCGAATCAGTTTCCACAAATTTTTACGTATCCGGTTACGCTGCGCGTACCGTTCGGTACACTTGGTACACGGCGGGACGGTCCCGTTTGGCGGGGCGCGCTCTGTTTCACAACTTCTAGAAATCTAGGAAAAGTGGGTTCGCGGGATTTTGTGACGAATTTAATTCTGTCCACAACAGTTAATAATCTAGGGTTATTTAACATAAAATAAACTAGGTCAAGTGGTCTACGCATACTAAAAAGAATCATCGAATTCGGATCTCTGTGATGGGAGATACGAACTCGACAACATGGGTGATCACCGCAGTTTTCTGCGATCCCAGAATTCGGTCTGCTTGCGCCAACTTGGATGATGTTTTCGCCTATGGGTACACGTTGTTCGAGGTCTGCTATCATACGGATATGAGAGAGGGTTAAGGGGTGAGCATACCGGTGAAGACAAAACGACGTTTGGTTGAGCGAGTCGACGGAAAGCAACTCCGAAACAAAGGTACCTCGAGTGGGAATCTGCAGTGCGCGAGGTCGCGGTCGTCGGGATTGGTTTGGACGGCCTGGCGGGGTTCTCTGGCTGCGGTGACGGCTCTCTCTAGGTCTAGACGAGAAGAGGAGGGTCTGGAGGTTTTAGGTTAGGGTTTTATGAAATATATATATATATATATATATATATATATATATATATATATATATATATATATATATAATAGGAATAGGAAGAGAGGAGAGAGGAGGCGGGTCCGTGGGGGGTCGGGTCTTTGCTGGAAAGTGGGCGCTGGCTTGCTGTGATTTTGTGGGAATGGATTTGCTAAGTTGCTTGCTAAGTTTTGCTAGTGTTGTAATAGTTGCTAACGTTGGAATGGTTGCTTTGGTTTGGTTTGCTTTGTTTGCTTTGTTATTAGTAATAGTTATATTATTATTAGTTTATTAATACTTTCTTTTCTTTTCTTTTCCTTTTTCTTTTTATATATATATATATATACATATATATATTTGTTTATATATATATATATATATATATATATATATATATATATACTCATAAGAAAATTTATAGATTAGAATAATGCACACCGTTAGGCTAACAACTGCTCAAGGGGTCTTCTACATGAAATAAATTTCGAAAAATTCCTAATGGTCCCATAAATCCTCTAAGTGCCCGAACACCTAAAATAAAAATTATTAAAAATCTATTTCTCCTATTTAGCCACTAATTACTATAATTAAATTAATAATTAATAAATAAAAAGGGTATATACGATTTTCTAGGATAGGGGTTTTATATTCTACCCAACTTATAAAAATTTCGTCCTCGAAATTAAAACTAAGCCGTGTAGAAAGTCAAGGGTGGTATAAGATTTGCATTGTTTAAAATGCAAGGCTGGGTTTAAAGGAGGGGGCGATGTTGTACGTTGCACATCCTAAAAAAAATCATGAGAAAATCCACATGAGCGAAAAAAATAGGTTTCTTCATGTGTCATGTCCAATGGTGTGGACACTAAAATGCTTTTTTGCATAAAGCGCCCAACAATTAAAAAATTGCACAAAGATGGGAATTGGATGATGGGCACGTCTAGGATAAGGGTGTAGAATTTGTAGGAAGGCAATGGCTAGTGTAGTGCTCCAATTATCGGAGCACGATAAGGGGCGCTAAGTGATATAATTATTGCAAAATTAAATAAAAATAATTTCGTGTTCTATTTCTGACTGGATTCAATCTAGCCTTAGTCTCACTATCTAAGCCAAGTAGGTCTAATTTTGGATGAGGGGTTCACAATCTACCGAACTTAAAATTTATCCATCTATCACCTAAGGCTATACATCTAGGAAAACTATTCCTCAAATTATTTAATCATATTATTCAATCCTCAAAGTTTTAACACCAAACAGATCACCTATGATATGCCCTTAATCAATTATAAAAGAGGGCCACTAAGTCATGTAATTAGCCTTATGGGGTATATCTAGTACTATCAGTGCAACTTATACCAGCACGAGATTTCGTCTTTCCGAAATAAGGGAAGACGGAGAGCAGTAATAAAGAATTCGAGGTGAAGGTAACATAATACAAGTACGAGGTTCAAAGAGATTAAGGAATTCGAAAAGAGAGTTGTCAGGACAGTTGTGGATTGAAATCCTATTTTTGGTAATTTTCTATTTACATGCTCGTATCAGTATAGTTATGTAACCGATAAGATGTGTCAGACATGTCTAGGGGCAAGTATGTCCGTCTACTACCATATATCTCAATCCACGTAAAGTAGTCATGCGAAGAGCGAACCAAGCGCACTAAGGTTAGCTAGACCTTAATACACCGATTCTGATTAGGCAATTGTATCATTGTGTGCACCCAATAATACATATGCCATGAGCAAGCTCGATAAAAGAATAAGCTCACAAAAACTAGGCTATAATAGCAGCATAAGTCAAGGTAGTACAGCAAACATAAATACGCTGGATTATGATGAAAGAAGGTACATAACAATTCAAGTTCACAAAAGGTAAGACTCCATAATCTCTACAGTTGTCATACTGAATCCTTGTCTAAGTCGATAGTCGACCAAATAGGGATATGGGCTTCTAAGCTCTACAGTCTGATGAAACATTATCTTCTTATGCTAGCACACGATTAATGTCATTCAGCTACACTTCAATAATAGGGCAAAAGACTATGTGATACTAGGTTGTGAGGTATACTACCCAACTTACAACACTAAACTAATACTGTAATTGCCTTAAAGATACCGTAGAAACTCCTGTTAAGGTCTACGGGAAGGAGTCTTGGTACTTATTAGGGTATCCTCTTACATTACATAGGTCATGGTCGTACTAAGTCCTAGTCTTAGTGCAAATGTCAATAGTAAGGACGGAACAGTTACTGGCCTTCCAGGGGGAAAGGGGATATAACTCATATCGAGGTGGGGGTACAGGTTACGCAATTTAAAACTAAGGGATAAGCACCATGTCTCAATCTACAAGAATAGCTTAAACCATCAAGTTCTAACTACTAAGCACACAATTTTAAAATTCAAGAGTAACAACCAAAATCCTAGCAAGCTATATATATCCTAAAATAGAATAAATTCACTTGGTCTATAATCAGAAGTGTCAGATGGCACGAGTTGAAAGATGAAGAATAGAGGAACAAAATTTAGTCGTCGCACAATTAGCGAACGCTAAGGTCGCAGAGGAACAATATATGAAATTAAAATAGGGGGCTCTATATAGCATCGTGGTTTTCTAAGGAGGAGTGGTATGCTAGTTGCTATGTTCGAGTTATGATCAAGAGAAATGTTATATTTATTGCTCTTGGCTTCCTAAGGTACTGTCTGCTACTAATAAGACAATGATCTAAGTTCATAGTTCTAATATTATCTCACCATAAGAGTTAGGTCCAGCCCTAATATTTAACCTTGAATTTCTATTGGTCCCTCAATACTAGGGTCAAACAATATGGTCAAGCTTCTAACTAACTATAGTAGTATCTATACTACTCCCAAGTCCTCATAATACATCAAGGGGTAATGGTAAACCATTCTATAGATAAGGAATTCTAGGGTTCACTAGATATTCTAAACTGAGTGGTGTGTCTATATTCTCGTTGTATTCTTAATATGTGTGCTACCATAATTATCATCCTAATAATAGGGGTTCCTATATTCTAGCAGAAGGCTATTCTCAAAGAACTATTAGGGAAGTACAGGAATCAAGCATGATACAATTATTCAGATAGAATGGATTGGAAGGAGAGCGAATCATAGTCAATTGTGGATGAGATCCTATACTCTATTCCTAGGTGCAGGCTTGTTCGGTACAATAACGTAACCGAGACAATATGCTCTCGACCTGCATGGGCCACCACAAAAATATGTCACGCCCCAGTCCCAGAATACGTAGGACTAGGAACACGTAAGCATGCCAGCCGCATGGATATGACAACTCCAATGTATGGACACCAAAATCCACACGTACGCAGTAATATGAATATCAATCCACAAGTAGTATAACATGTATCACAAGTCACATTGGTACAGTCTAAATCTCATCCACAGAAAATTAATATAAATAAATAACCAACATCTATATAACTAGATCTCAATAAGTAGTATCTAAAGATGATAGTTGGATGAAAACAAATCCACTACCAAATCGAATGTAAGAGCAAATACAAAATAAGTACAACACAACAACACCATATAAGAATACTGGCTAGCAATCACGGGCTCGAAGAGAGGACATCCATGAAACATATGTAACCATCCAAATCTATGCTCCTGCAAATACTCAAGAACAGATACACCTGACAGAGGACCAGGTCCTCAGAGGGACGTAACAAGATACAGAAAAGCGAGCCAACTTGAATACAGTAAACATGCATATAATTTGAAAATAAATAAGTATGCTGTACAAGACAATCTATATGAATGCAAATGAGGACAACTTTTCGACGTATGGGCAAGGGTAGGCTACTCGATCTACCTCACAACTCACACACACGTCAATGGACATCAGAAATCGACATACCGCGGGGGTAGCGACCAGCGAGACTCCAGAAATTGACATACCGCGGGGGTAGCGACCAGCGCGACACACGCCCGTAGTGCGAGCTATATACTACGGTTTACCAGAGTGGTTAAAAGCCCATACGCCTAACGATTGTCCTCGATGATACTAAGTGCCATGTGTGTGTCAACATATCTAATACATAGTAATGACTGAAAGAAAACTACACATGCAAGAAATATACAGAAATACAATAAATATACAGAAATATACTAAGTATGCAAAATACTGTAAGCAATTTGGCAAGGTATCTTGCCTGGTAAGAAAGCTGCAAGGTGTACTGTCTAGAAGTCAACGCGCAGGATCAAAAGCTATGGCCGCAGAACAAATATCTCCGAATATTGAAATAAATATCACCAACGTTCCCAGAATAAGCAAAATAGCTAAAAAATACTTCCCTTTCGTCCAATTTGGACACAGGAGCAAAACCGTAATTTCGGGTAAAAATGGGGTCCACGTGTGGCCCACTTTGCACCGAAAAGTGTGCCAAGGATAACAGTCGCTAAATGGGACAAATTATAGGTCAACCAACTCTAGATGTCAATACGAACCCAATGGTATGTCCAAATATGAGTTCCGATGGGTCGAACACAAATTCACCCAAAAAGTCAACTGTGGGGCCCGCCAATTGGCGACTTGGTCAACTGTCTCAGAATTGCGTGAAAATTGGGTCACAGGACCAGCGCGTTACCACGAGTCTACTGGCGCAAGTTTCGTCGCAATCTGACGAGCGTGCACAAAATGCGCGCGACTTCAACAAAAGTTGCGACACTGGGTGTGTCCGCGGATACGGGCTGATTCCGGCGCGTGTGGCGCGCACACACGTCTGAATCAGTTTCCACAAATTTTTACGTGTCCGGTTACGCTGCGCGCACCGTTCGGTACACTTGGTACACGGCGGGACGGTCCGTTTGGCGGGACGCGCTCCGTTTCACAACTTTTAGAAATCTGGGAAAAGTGGGTTCGCGGGATTTTGTGACGAATTTAATTCTGTCCACAGCAGTTAATAATCTAGGATTATTTAACAGAAAATAAACTAGGTCAAGTGGTCTACGTATACCAAAAAGAATCACCGAATTCGGATCTCTGTGGTGGAAGATACGAACTAGATAACATGGGTGGTCACCGCAGTTTTCTGCGACCCCAGAATTCGGTCTGCTTGCGCCAACTTGGGCGCTGTTTTCGCCTATGGGTACACGTTGTTCGAGGTCTGCTATCATACAGATATGGGAGAGGGTTAAGGGGTGAGCATACCGGTGAAGACGAAACGGCGTTTGTTTGAGCGAGTCGACGGGAAGCAACTCCGGAACAAAGGTACCTCGAGTGGGAATCTGCATGCGCGAGGTCGCGGTCGTCGGGATTGGTTTGGACGGCCTGGCGGGGTTCTCTGGCTGCGGTGACGGCTCTCTCTAGGTCTAGATGAGAAGAGGAGGGTCTGGAGGTTTTAGGTTAGGATTTTATGAAATATATATATATATATATATATATATATATATATATATATATATATATATATATATATATATATATAGGAAGAGAGGAGAGAGGAGGCGGGTCCGTGGGGGGTCGGGTCTTTGCTGGAAAGTGGGCGCTGGCTTGCTGTGCTTTTGTGGGAATGGATTTGCTAAGTTGCTTGCTAAGTTTTGCTAGTGTTGTAATAGTTGCTAACGTTGTAATGGTTGCTTTGGTTTGCTTTGGTTTGGTTTGCTTTGTTATTAGTAATAGTTATATTATTATTAGTTTATTAATATTTTTTTTTTTTTTTTTTCTTTCTTTTTCTTTTTCTTTTTAAATATATATATATATATATATATATATATATATATATATATATATATATATACTCATAAAAAAATTTATAGATTGGAATAATGCACCCCCCTCCGCCCCTAATTCTTTGGATGAGATCATTCTCGGTTCTCTGTAAGAGATTCATCGTTCTTTGTTCTTAAACAGAGCCACAAAACAACAATATTATATTACATTTCGAAGCACTATTAGTTACTTAAAAGTATTAATAAAAAAATCTTAATTACTTGGATGTGAATGGCAACTAATATTAGTGAACTACTTATTTTAATTATTCTATTACAAATATTAGTTAATTATTTTAATTACTTGCAAATTAATTTACCGTTACTAATTACTTAAAATTTATCATCTCTGCTCATGTTTATTAATATTAATTATTAACAATAACTAATTACTTAATACTATTTTGGAGGTTATCTTATTTACAATATCTTAATTACTTGACATTTTAAACTAATTATGATTCAAACAAGTGGGTTACTTGGGAGGTCCAGATTCAAACTCTGCGCCTCCGAACAAAAAACAAAAAGGATTCACAAATGAGAGCGCAACTAGGGATGAGGGCAATTTCTTCCGAATTTTACGGATCCAAATTTTTTTTTTTTTCCCGACGGAGGTAAATTTGGAGATTTTAAAAATGGAAATAGATGCATACATAGAGATTAAAAAAAAATCAATCAGATTCGAAGTCGGATATGGATATAGTATTCTCCACCTCAATAAATCTCCGACCCTGATTACCTATAGAGATGAGCATTGTTCGATTTTGGACTGAAAATCGAACCGAAACAAATATGAGATTTAGTTCGGTTTGAAAAAATTTCGATTCGGCTTCGGTTTTTAAAATACTAAATTTTTTTATTTGGTTTTCATTTTGGATTTCGGTCTAAAATCGAAAATCGAATAAAATTTATACAATTATGTAAATATCCTTATTCTATACATATTTTGTGATTAAAAATTTGTATATTTTGAAAACAATAATATATATATATATATATATATATATATATATATATATATATATATATGTTTTGAAATCCAACTTTGGACACAACTTTAAAATACAACAAATATGTGTATAAAATTATAACTTTTAATATCATTTAGGCTAAATTTCAACTTGATACCCTCAACTTTGATAGGTATCAACTTGATACCATAAATTTCAAAAATGACAAAATTACCCCTCATCTCTCTCCCTCTCCCTCTCCCCTCCCCTCCCCTCCCCCGGTTGTCACCACCCTCGTCGTTGCACCACCCCCACCCCCACCCCCCGGTCCTTGCGTCGCGGCTGCACCCCCCCCCCCCCCGGTTCTCCTTTCCCTGTGCCACACTCCCCCCCCCCCCCCCCTCTGTCTTCGCAACGCGCGGCCGCCACAACGAATGGAGAGAAGGGAGGGCACCAGAGGGCGCGGAGGGGGGTGGGGTGTTGCGGTGGGACGGTGACAACCCAAGGGGAGGAGGAGAGAAGGGATAATTTCGTCATTTTTGAAATTTAGGATATCAAGTTGATACCTATCAAAGTTGAGGGTATCAAGTTAAACAATTTGAATAGTTGAGGGTATCAAGTTATAATGTAACCTATAATTTAACCACAATTCCAACTTTGAGTCCGATCAATTAAACAATAATAATAGTCCAACTGAACAAACCAAATAGCTTATTATATTCGGTTTCGGCTAATTTCAGTTCGGTTTCGGTTTAAAATTTTTAGAATTTCGGTTTATTTGATTTTGACTATTTCGGTTCGATTGAAACGGAATGATGACCCCTATTTACCTATACCCAAATGTGCAAACCATTGATATTTGTTGGACAATAATCTATTTTTTAATTACAAACTTGCCACTCCATATATAAGAAATTGGTAAAAACAATTTTTTAAGTTTATATTGTACAGCAAAAATTGTTAAAGGGGCGCATTGTTTAACGGAAACGAAAATAGAGGTAAAAAAATGAAACCCAACCAGAAACAAGGACGGAAATTTAACACTACTCGGGACTCTGATAGAAGGCATGGTCCCTGGCCCTACCAGTCTTGTTGCAATCCCTAGGCGCAACAGAGACCTGCATTGTGTTCAGTTGTCGTACCTGCCAAAGATTCACATCAGCCAATTTCAAGGCAACAATCGTTTCGTGTGCATTTCACCTCTTTGTATACAACGTGGCAGTGAAACAATTCACTGGTGCATATATTTCTAAACTTCCTTGTCATAAACTTTCTAAGGCTGACAACCATTCCAACATTTTCCGAGTTTGTAACTTGTATTGGTTAGCATCTGTGCAGACAACTCATCTCTTCATGTTTGTGGACGGACAAGCAGCCATTCTAACATCCAAAATTGTTGTCAAGTTTGTACAACTAAATAATTGACAAAACACAGTCAAC